>PVHP010014466.1:0-39068 GCA_004024765.1 Zapus hudsonius | reverse complement strand
TTTTAAGCCATTTCTAGCTCTGTGCTTATTCTCCTGACTCCTACTAGGACAACACAGTCCTCACGAAAGCAATTTATACCATCCACTTTGTCAGTGACTCTAAAGTCTTTCCATGAGGCTGTTTACATTTTCCTTTAAATCCAAAGATGGCAATATTTTAGACTTAAAGAGAAGAGTCTTTAATGTGGGATTTTTAGGCATCCACTGTGTTCCTGGGGTAGGAAAGACTCTTGAACTGGATGAATTTTCCAGATCTGAAATCACATGATTTGGACAACTTTCTTGCACTTCAGTCAAGAAAAAAAGCTAATCTTGAATTTAATTACATAAGAATTTTTCACCCTCTGATTGTCTTTTGGAGTACTAAGGTCTAAATAAGCCAAAGAACAATCACATTTCATGAACATTCATATTATAGCTTAAAATATCCCAAATCTTTTCAGAACATAATTTTATAGTGCATTTTATGAAAATAAAATTATAAAATTTATAAAATAATAAAATTTATAAAGTGATCTAACAGAAGCATACTTTTTACAGCAGTAACTGCTTCCTGTGTGTTTTCACCTCTTATTTTTAATAAGACTGTCAAATTGATGGAAGGCTTCCTGATTACTAAATTACAGTACCTTGATTTACATTAGTGTAATATTTGCCAAAACGAAATACTGGCTTATTTCAAAGTCTTTAAATTTATTTTATTACATAAAATTGATTTTTCGTGTACTCTGGAACAATTCTCTAGGTCTCTCAAAAAGAGCATCAAAATAGAAGGAATGAAGGAAGAAAATAACACAAGAGGAAGGAAGGGGAAGGGAAGGAAGGAAGGGAATTGCAGCTTAATGCTCCTCAAGCTGAAGTGTTACGTGATCAAGGAAAACAGGAGCACCGAACAGGGGCATGAGGATCATGGGGGGTGGGGTACAAGGAAATTATCTAAGAAAATGCATATTTAACACAGTAGAGCACTGCACCTAACTAGGATGTCTAAGATGAATTATGTAGCTGTAATCATTATGGTGTTACATAGGTCTAAATTTAACAACTCAAAAGGATTACATCACTAACTTTAAAAGAACTGTTTGTCTTATGATCTGTGATCCCTGTCAAATAGAAATGACAAAGCCATTCATCAATGAAAAGATAGTGAAAGTAGTTGGAATGAAAGGTTGAAAGTACGAGCATATATATTAGTCATAGACTAGAACTTTGGAAAGCTTCACCAACTCTATGAAATGAATCAGTTTTCTCTTTACAAATGACTCATTGGAAACAGAGATTCAATAATAAAATTAGCAGAGGCATTTGGCAGCAGATTCAGATTCTAACCAGTGAATTCTCAGTATCCATACTTAATATTATTTTTGCCAATGATTATTTCAAAGGAAGAACTGAATTATCTTATAATTGTTTCATCTTTCTTTTAAAAAATGTTTTTATTTATGGCTGGAGTGATGGCTCAGCAGTTAAGGAGTTTGCCTGTAATGTCTAACTGCCCAGGTTCAATTCCCCAGTGCCCACGTAAATCCAGGTACACAAAGTGGTGAATATATCCATGTATCTGAAGTTTATTTGTAGTGGTTAGAGGCACTGGTGTAGCCATATTCTTTCTCTCTGTCTCTCTCTCTCTCCCTTCATCCCTCCCTCCCTCACAAATAACTAAAATATTTCCACAAATAAATATGTAAAATAGTTTTACTTATTTATTTGAAAGTGAGTGAATGAGTACTAGCATGCTAGGTCTTCTTGTCTCTACATACAAATTCCAAATTCATGGGTCACATTGTGCATCCGTGGGTACTGGAGAATCAAATCCAGTTCATCATGCTTTGCAAGAAAGTGTCTTTAACTGCTGCGCCATCTTTCTAGACCCTAGCTTAGGGAGGATTTAGCTTTACAGTCGATATTAGGAAACTTGGAACATGGGAGTTATGGGAGTTTCAGGGTAGGAATACATTCATCACTCCCTAAGAAACACAGAGAGGAAATAGAGTCAACAGGTCTGATGTTCTTAAATTTCCATTTGCTGGAACTTTGGGCCTGTGACCTCTGAAAAAATGTAGTCTTTCAGAGTTACTAAATATTATGCTTCCATGGATTTTGTAGGTGATGCAATGCATGATTTCCAATTCTGTTAAGATTATTTATGATCATGTAGCCCAGTTATTTTGAACCATGTCTTAGTCTTGCTGAGGGTAGAGATAAATTTCTATCCTTTTAGTTTTACAATAAGTTTGACACATGGTAAGTGCTTAATAGATCCCTAGGTTTACTATACGAATTTATTAGAAAGGAAAGCATATATTGTGTATGACTCATGCAATGAGAAAATTTCATTTTCCTCCAACTTCTAATGCCTTGAGACATGCTATACACACATAATTATTTAATGAATAAAATCCAAAAGGGGTTTTGAGAATACCAAAAATTCCTTTAAAAGAGACAAATTGTATGTTATTCAAACCTTATATTTTATTGTAATGAAACACTTCATGCCTTCTGAACAAAACAAAACACATTTAGACACAGTGATGATCATGTGTAGATTATTACTAGTGTTCTACATGTTAACCACACACACTCACTTTGGACAAATTTTAACATTTTTGTCAGGATCTTGTGTTAATTTTAGTTTTTCTAAAGTTATTATATTTTTGTTTATGTTCTAACATTATTATTAAAACTTCTAATATTTTACTTTTAATGACATATGTGGTATTGTTGATCTGTGACAGACTATTATGGTAGATTATTCTCATTTGTAATAGAAATAGCTCTTGGTCCTATAGAGTTAAGATCTTGATGACAATAGATGAGTCTTATAAAAACCTTCCCTAAGCTTTTGGTAGTGATAGTGCTGTGATGGTGGAATTTTAGGTGTTGAGGTTGCTTTTGTAGAGTTCTTTTCTGTCTAATATTTTGACAATTATTTACCTAATTAGAAACACTAAAATACATTAGTTTTATATAAATTTTATACCTCATCAACTCACTGTTTCCAGATAACCCTTATTTTTTCATGAGGTTCATAAATCCTCATGTGCCTGAAATGCCAAATTCCACAGAAAGGCTATATAACCCCCTTTGCTGGACAACTCTTATTTGCTGATTTGGGTAATTTATAATCCAGCACCTCAGCTCCTATTATCACTGTTGTTTGTTCTGTAGATCTGACATTAGGAATATGTTCTTACACTTCCTATTAAGATGATATCTCTCAAATCACTTCTTGATTTCTGTGTTGAATCTTTTAATTTATATTAATTCTAAATAGTTTAATTTCTTCTGTATTCCTTTTTAGTATCATATTTGCTTTAGTACAAAAGGTAGAAACATGGATATTTTAATTTTTCACTAAAAGGAAAATGTTGGTGTGCTTACAGATAAGCAGGTGACTGCAAATACTTTGTAAGGGCCACTTTAATCACAGTGAAGTGATGGCACACTTAAAATGTACGTAATGGAATACATAAAGTATTAAAATTCCTTCAGTAAATATTTACTCCTTTGGCTACTTTGAAGTTGGAAGTAAAACTGAAGTTTGAGTTTAACTACTCCATAAGATGAATTCCATTCTTGACATTTAATGTGGAGCTTATTTTTTTAACAAACATTTGTAATAAATTTGACTTCCATAAATTATATGGTGTCTCACTGAGATTTCCCCACATGATACCCACCTTCAAGAATGACTAATTATTAGCTATGCTCATTTGATAAGTGCAGCTAACTGCTGAGAAAGATCATCACCTTTATGTAAAAATGTGCCTGAGAAAACGTATGCATCTTTCTTAAAGACACATACAAGACTGGTGAGAATTTGAGTTTGAAGTGTTAAATATTAAATTCATCATTTGATCCTTTTTTCTTTCCAGCACCTACTTCAGAAAGACACATCATTTTAGTAGTGTTCCCAGTGCTTGGCAATTCTGCTGGTTGCAGCCTTAATCATTTTGATGATGTAACAGTGCCTGTTGTTTCTAAGGAACCCAGACCTCTGCTTCCATCCCAACCTCTCACTATGAGAGCTGAATTTTAGATAAACTGATTTTGCAACTGAAATTGAACTAACTTGTTTCACCCTCTAACCCAAAATATGTTCATTATTTTGCTTCAAATTCTTTATAAGAACTGGGAAATTAAAATAATTTAGGAATTCTTTATGTTTTTTTAATGTTTTTATTGGCTTAAAATTACATATATTAACACAATATGCTCAGTATCATAGGTTCTTAGATAAAGCCATTGAATCCATGGTGACATTCCCTCTTATGCATTAATTATTCTCCCCCCCATGACTCTTACATTCTTTCTGCCCCCTCCTCCGCAAATTTCCCTGAGTCATAGTGGGTGAGTTTATATTTTGCATAGTGATTAGGATTTTAAGAGTCTGTAGATTTGTATTTTGGACAATTCTGGACACCCTTGGTGCCTCTCTCTATTGTCCTTCCCCAAGTTATCTGCCTTGCCGTGGGAATAGCTCTTTTGCTTGTCATCTCACTTCCTTAGAGGTTGCGTTAGGGCTGTAAATGGTGAGTTTGGGGTGAATGGTCTCCTGCTTGGGTGTCCCCTGTCAAGTCGTGTCCCTTTGGTGGAGTTCAGTTGTCCCTGGTTAGGAATTCTTTATGTTTTTAATAATCACATTATTGTCAACGAATCTATAATATGTATTTGATTTTTTGTTCAAGACAGACTCTTGCTGTTTTCTGCAGTGTAGGCTACAACTAGCTAAAATTCAACATCCTCCTGCGTAGTCTCCCAAATCTCTGGAATTATAAACACACAACAATGTACCCAGAACATCTAATCAGTTTTGAATCATTTTTTAGTATTATTTTTACTCAAAATTTCTAGACCTTTTTGAACCATTTGTATTAAAATCTAACCTTCAAAATAACCATTAAGCCAGGCGTGGTGGCACACACCTTTAATCCCACCATTCAGGAGGCAGAGGTAGGAGGATTGCTGAGTTCATATCAGCCTGGGCTAGAGGGAGACCCTATCTTAAAAAAAAAAAAAAAAAAAAAAAAAAAAGAAACGAAAACAACAACAACAAAAATCCATTAGCCTTACATCTCTTGTCGCTCCTGTCCTTTCCATATACTTGTCACTGCACCTTCATGTCACCAAATTACTGCTGCTTCAGTTTCCTTGTTTAGGTGACAGGGTCCTCCCCTTGTCTTTTCTCAGTAAGACACTCTCTTCCGTAGATGGCAGAAATTGTCCTTCACATCGACTAAACATTATTGGCGACTCTACACAGCTATAAAATAAGCTATGAATTTGATTTTGGCGCTCATAACCCTTAACAATTATTCTCCACACTATCTTCTCAGCTCTGTAATTCATTTCTCTAGACTTCCAACTCCTCACTCCAACTCTCAACACTTTCAACTTGGGTTCAGTCCCAGGAATCATTACCAATCTCTCAACAGTTCCTTTCCAAAGCAAGATTGTTACTATCTTAAAACGTTCTCTGGAATTCTGGTCATTCATGCCAAAAGTATGTCTGTGCACATATATATTTGGGGGGGAGAGAAGAATTACTTTAATACTGGACCACCCATAAAAGTTTGGTTGTCTATTTCTGAAATTTGTTGTCAATTTATATTCCTTAATTCTTTTGTTCTTATCAACTTATTCAAGTGATTACTAGTAGTCTTGTATAGTAATTTGTAGTTTATGGTATTTGTACTATACCTAGGAATATATGAACATTTGTTCATGCATGGGTGCGTGTGTGTGTGTGTGTGTGTGTGTGTGTGTGTGTGTGTGTAAGGAGGACACATCAGGTCTCTTTTAATGGTCACCGGCTTCCTTCACATACTGGGATGACTTAGTCACTTCCCTTCGCCCTATCTGACCTTTGTTTTCTCAATTGAAGCATCTTCCAGTGGCTCTCTGTTCATTTTGCTTTAATGTCTTTTTGACTCAGCTAATTTAGAAATACTATTTTAGATGAAAATAGCTTATAAGTATCCACTGAGAAATCCCTGGTGGTTTAATTATCGCTGATTACTTTTTTAGAGGCTATTTGAAATGGTCTCCAATTGTGGTTATTTTAGCAATAAGTTTTCAGTGGTGTGGACATGCTAATAAGTGTTAAAATATTAAATAATCATTCCATTTGATTGCCAAGTTTCTGTTACAGCAAAGTGAATATGAGTATTTTTATGTTGAAAAAACAAAAGTAAAGCTTGAAAAGTGACATTAGTTATTCTCATCTTTCAACTGTTATTTTCCAGAAAAGCAGGAAGCAAATACTGCCACCAATCTTCTAGACAGTTCCTATTTGTTTATACAACAAATAGATCTGAGGAATAAATTGGTACATCAGGTTCAACATTTGATGAAATAATCACAATTTATAGGGAACATTATTTGACAATAGCTTAAAGGATATATTAAATAAGAGCATTAAACCATGTAAAAGTGATTAAAGTGGTATTTTCTCAGTATTGAGTGAGTTTTATAAATTTAAGCTTGAATGGGAGATGAAATATGTGCATCCTAATCCTAAACATGAAAAACTTGTTCATCCATAAGTACATAGTCAATGTTTTAAATGATGAAAACGTTTTGATAGCTTTGGTATGGATTTTCTAAAATCTATTATTTCAAAATGTAAGTCAAGCATGGGAAGATGAGACCTTATCATTTAATGGAAAGGATAAGGAATCGGTGTAAAAAGGAATGTTTTAAGTCCCATTTCCCAAAGTTTGTTCTGTTCTGGGAAATAAGTTCTACATGATGTTTAATTTAAGACAATGTTCATGAATAAACAGAAAACATTGCACCTATTATGTCATCTTATATTAAAGTTAGGTCAGTCATTAACATACTAAAACCTGTATTGTGCAACTCATTGAAAGTCAACTTTCCTCAGAAATATTTCAGAATAAGATACCATCCTAACCCAAACCTAATACCTAAAGCACTAAACCATTATTCCTCAAGCCATATTCACAGGTCTGTTCTTTGTAAATGTTACTAATTAAAAAGAAAACAATGTGGGCTCAGACTATTGTTGGGAAGAGCATCCAGAGAACTCTATTTTGACAGCCTTAAACTGCTACAAATATTTTCATGTTTTCCAAATCAATTTTGATAAACGGAAGTTTTTGAGAAATCTCAGTGCTCCCAGACTGAAATGATGGGGTTAAGCACTTTCTACTGTTCCTGCTTCCCTTGGGACTCATGCTCAGCTACACTGCTCAGATGGTGGCACTGTGTCTTGCTTCTCAGCATCCTCTGGCCATTATTTCTGAGGAGTCCCAGCATCTTGCCTTATTTGCTTCCTAGTTAGGAAGTATTTTCTTTCCTTCAACCACAGGGTGTGTGCATCCTGCCTCTCAAATATTCTCAGAACTTTAATGACTTTTTGCCTTTATGAAGTGCTTTGATTCACTTTGTCTTTGAGAGTATTACTTATTATAATAAAGAAAACACTCTGGCTGTTGCTGTAATGAAAAAGCACCAAACCATACAAAACAACAAAATGTAAGACTGATTCCACTTCCTTCAGTTACCATCAGATACTTCCCTCCTTGTCCACTGCCAAAGTTTTGGAAAGATTTCTCTACATTCTCTATCTTCCCCTTACTTTCCAGATACACTGAGTAAATCAATCACAAATCCCATTTTCATCATATAATTTACTCTAAAATTGAGTTTGAAATGCCTAGCGACCAGTTTTTTCTTTGTTTGCCTGTAACAACTGAAGTGTCATTTGAGAAATACTTCAAGAAAATGGATTCAAGTTTTTGTTTCTGATCCCCCTACACATATGATGGTAAGAAGTTCTGGATACAATGCAAAATGGAATTCTCTGAAATATGTTTAATGGATAAAACATGACTTTATTGCAAAAATCAGAAATATAGAAACAAGTTAAAGTTCAAGTTGCTCTTTTGTTTAGATACAATGTCGCACTGTATAACCCAGACTTCCCTCCCGTGCTGGCATCACTGTCCTGCACCATCACATTTGGCTCATGTTGCCTTTTTTAAGTGCTTTTTTTCTGTCCATTGTGCTCAAGTTTGGAAATCCCAAAAGTCTTCTCTCTGAACACCTCCATGTACCTCTTATCGGCCTATAGGTAGGTCATATCAAATTAAAGACATTTCTCAGTAGACTATGAATAGACATTGTTTTTAAATGTCTAAGTCTTACATTTAACCCTATCTTCTTTTCACAAACTTCATCCATCAAATTCTTACCTCTTCTCTCTCTCTCTCTCTCTCTCTCTCTCTCTCTCTCTCTCTCTCTCTCTCTGTGTGTGTGTGTGTGTGTGTGTGTGTAGTGTGTATAGTGTGTGTGCAGCCTATGTGTGTGGTACAGTGTATGTACATGCATGTACCCCATGTGCATGTGTGAGGTCGTCAGAGGTGATCTTCAGGTGTCCTCTTTTAGCTGGTCCTCATATTTTTTTCCTTGAGACAGACTCTCCCTCAACCCAGAGCTGTTATCACTCAATGAGCCTTGACAATTCTATGCTCTATGCTACCTACTGATTAGGTTTCATGGTTTGAGTACATGATCGAACCCAGATTTTTTTTTTTAAACATGGGCTCTGGGTAATCAAACTTGAAGGTCTCTGTCCCTAGAGGCACTTATGCTTAAGCTAGAAATACTCTTAACTACTGAGCCAATTCTCTACCCCAAATTACTAACACTTGTATTCTTTTTTTTAATATAAATTTATTGTCCATAATGAGTTACATTATTTAGTGGGCAAACCATGAGTTGTTATCCCAAATTCCCCAATCCCCCCTCCCCCTCCCTGATCAGTTGGATATCCTCCTCCGTGGGCTGTCTGTATTAGTCCTTGTGGCAAGGGATCCTGGATATCCTAGTACTCAGCCTGGTCTTCCTGGCCCAAGTGTGTTGTTACTGATGGGTGCCATGCCTCTGGACCATCTCCCCCACCACGGCTCTCACAATCTTTCCACCCCCTCTTCTGCTCACTTCCCTGAGTCGTGGTGGGTGAGTATTAAGGCTGCCTTAATGTTGCAAGTTTAGGGGTCCTTGTGTTGCTGTACTAACAAGTCCTCTGACTCATGAGCATAGGGTCGTGTTACATTTATTTGGTCTTCTTTATTTAATATTTTTATCATCATGTCTTGTCTTGCACTTTATTTTGATTTCTAAGTATTTTATTCTTCTCACATCTATTTTAAATGGTATAATTTCTTAAATTACTGTTTTGGTATGTTCATTGCTCATATATAGACCTGTAGACTGTATGCTGGTTTCATAATGTTCACTTTTACTGCTTTGTATGTTTCATATGAGAACCAAAACACCCAACCTATTTAATGATAGCATTATAGGCTATTTTGGGAAAAAATCTGCTTGTGAATCTATCACTCTTGTAAAATAATGCTGATATTTTGATGTAATTCATTCCATTCTTATTATTTTAAAATATAAGCTTAATTTTATATCAATTAAAATGAAAAGTATGCAATATTCATCTATTTTGTATCTAATATTATTTTCTATGTATTTTCCTAATTTCTATGGAGAATATATTTTCAGTGACTACTTGCTAGTTAAGGTCATATTTTAGATTTTTATTTTCAGTTTTACTTATTTTTTAGAAAGATTCTCACAATTTATTGTATAGGAATGACTGGGCTCAAACTCACAGCAGTCCTCCTGTTCCACCCTTCTGATATTATAGACACATTCCATCAGGCCTGTCAAGTTACACAGTTATCCTATGAGAGTTGATAGAATCTATCATTAAGAATGTCTAGCCCAATTGTAATGAATGAGAGGAATGAATAATAAAATATGGACTCTGTGGTCAGGAGTTTAGTTACCGATTATTTGGGAAAATATTTTATGATTTAATGAAATATTGCAATCTTAATGAAAATAATTTAATAAAATAGCTACTATGGAGGAAGATAATGACTGATAAATTCAGGATCCCATGAGTCAATACATAGATATATGTATTAGTCTGTGTCTGTTGCTTATAATACACTACCCAAGTGAGAATGGGCAAATGACAAAGAACAGAGGATTACTTTGGCTCATTTTACTATACGTTCAAGGTTGAGGGGCCACAACTGATTGGTGACCTTCCAGTTTCAGTGTCCCAAAGCAGTGCAGGAAGCAATGCAAGGATTTTATATTCACAAATTGTAACATGAACACTGTCCATTCGTGTATATTCAATGCTATTTGTATGTTTTCTTGATAAGTTCTATAAAAATATATTGTTATTGTTAGAAAGTTGATCTTTAAACAAAACCATCGGATTCAATAAAGAGCCCTTTGCTCTAATGACTTCATCTTTTAATACCATTGCCTCCATGACAATGATGAGGAGGTTTCACCTTTATTAACACCATAATGATATTACTTCCAGTTCCTTTCAGTCTTTTCTTGTCTCCTTCCCTGTTTCTTTTTCCTCTCACCCTCCAGATTCTCTGTCCTTCTTCCCTTCAATCCCCTCTTCCTCCCTCCCTCCTTTTCTTTCCTACATTTCTTCCCACTTCCTCTCTCCCTCCAAGGTTCCCTCTCCCCACTTTTTCTTCTTTCTTCACTTTGTTTCTTCTTTTCTCCTCCCATCCTTCCTTTCCTTTCCTTGTTTTTTGCTAAAAATTGTACCTAGAATCTATGACATACCATTGAGCTACATCCCTAATTACTTTCCATCAACTGTTTTTTAAATTGTTATTTTCATTTTTGACACTTTCATATATATATATATATATATATATATATATATATATATGTATAGTATTTTGATCTTATTCCCCAAATTACTTTATTTTATCTCCCACCACTCTCCTACTAACAACTTTTCTTTGTCCATTAATCCATATCTTACCTTCATGCCAATATTAAGCCAATGAGTTAAATCAGGGTCGTCTGGATGATTATACATGGAACATTGATGAGAAATCTAGTCTATCCTTTTAATACCACACAGTGAAATTAAATTTCAACACACAAAAACTGGAAAGACCTTAAGACAATATCCCATCATAGTAGTGGATATTTCTGATTCCCATTAAAATTTTGAACTTTGTTCTAGAGCACATGTATCTTCTAATAGTGGCATCTCTTTACAGACTCATTTTAAAGTTTTTCTATGTAATACCTAAGCTAATTACTGAGATAAGATATTTCTGAGTATTTTGCCAAATGTCCTGGAGTTGCTCGCTTTTCTATTTAACTGACAGGAACAGAAACCTTACCTGTGTGAAAGTGAGCATGGTTACTCCTAGTCTCTGGGGGTCTTTCCAAAGCCTGGCATTTTTATCCACATCCATACACTGACCTGCACTCCTTTGTTAATTTCTGTGGAACTCTCTTCTGCTTAGCTGGATATCAGAAAACTTTCGTTGAAGGGCCAGATAGAAAATATTTTAGTCCTCTGGTTCCTCTAGGGTTTGTTACAAATGTTCACTTTGTATTGGTGTAGCACAAATGCCTCCCTGGTACACATGGAATGTCAGTCAGCCTCCAGGGCTCCGTCAGAGTCATCGGGGAAGGGCTGGTCGCTGCTTTGATGTCTCAGGGCGGGGCTGGCGCAAGGTGTGGTCAACAGAGTACACAGATGCGAGCAGATGTGTATAGTGTATCCACATGGCTCTTTATTCAATTGGGAGAGTTTATATTTATAGGGAAAGGAAGCTAGGGGGATGAGGAATAGGGGAGGAGGGAAAGGGGATTGGATAGTCAGGGTGGTGGTGAGTTAGTGGTCTGCAAGGGGATAGGTGAGTGCAGACAACCTGTGGATACCTAATTTGTATAATTGGGGGGGCCTGAGGGGCAGGAAATACCTGATTCTAGCCACAGTCCATGGGGATGGGTAAGGGAAATTTGTTACTTGGGTCTGACACCCATTGCCAGTCATGCTGAGGTGGGAATGCCGGGTTCCTGTGGCTTGCCCATGGGGGTTGGGAGTCAGGGTTGATGGAGCTGGGAAACGCCTACCGAATTATCGGGGTTTCATCTGCTCAAACATCGTTAACCCTTTGTTCTCCATGCCCTCATTTAGCAATACCAACAATGGAAATGAACTGTCATGACTGGTCTATTGTGAGCTTACCCACTAAATATAGCTCTTTACAACTGAGATGCTGATAGAGGACTCGGAGCTCCCAGAGTTGAACAGTTTTGGCTTTCCTCACTCTGGCTTGGGTGTGGCCACACTGTAATCTTGGCTTTCACTCTTCAGACAGCCTTCCTACATGCTAAGCTAACTAATGAATGCTCTCAAGAAAAAGGGAAATGATGATCCCAGTATGAACTAGAAGGAGAAAATAAAACCTGTACTCTAAATGTGGAATATAGAATATGAGATCGAACCAACTCAAATTTATTTATTTGTAATTCTAAATTCCTAAAATTAAGCCTAGGCATGGGAGAGGATGTCAGTAACCTAACCTTAGAAGTTATCTCTTGAAAATTGTAGTGAGAATGAACTATTTAACAAGAAAAAGCTAGCTTATTGAACAAAATTTAGGCTTATTAATTTATAAAGTCAAAATGAGACATCTTTTAAATGAAAATCACATTGTTATTAATTACCTACAAACTATAGGCATTTACTTAAACACGGTGTCATTGTGAACAGTTACATCTAACAGGTGATGGAAAACAAAGGAAAGGCAAGTTTTCTTTGAATTTTTCTTAAGTTATGACCATGTACTTGAGATTTCTCAGTCAACTTTCTTACTTACACCAGTTGCTTTTACCTTACCCTCCATGGTTTTTGGAAATAGACTTGACAAAGAGAGATAAGCAGGGTTGCATGCTTCAACCTTGGCATGACCATGACTCTGAAGCAGCGGCAAGGAGGACTCACCAGGGGAAGAAGGCATCAGACAAAAGAGGGAATGATGTCGCCTATCACACCAGCCCTCATCTGAGAAATACAATTTTCACTTAAAAAACCAACAAGCAAAAGACCCGATGATTCAAATCTTTTTACATATAGAAGATTACAGTCCAGTGTTTAATCACAAACTAAGTGTGTAATTCAGTAAATTTCCGGCAACATTGTTCCAGCAACATTGTGATAAAGAACAATTTTTTCTGAAAAAAATAATAAATCCTTGATTTTGAAGATAATGACAGTAATTAATGCTTAATGCTTTTAATGTTTTCCCAAAAGAACCAACATCCAACTACTGAAGAGGAATTACAAGAAAATTCATGATTTTACCAAAAAGGTTTTAAAAGAATAAATATATTACCTTATTATTCAGTGTTTAACTTGGCTTTCAGGGAAAATATATATGTGTGTATGTGTGTATATCTTTATATATAATTATATAATTTCATATGTATTACCTATATATTTGTAGGACAATGCACAAACCATCTTTAAACTTCACCTATGGCAACCAAACAGGCCCCTTGGATTATGAAAAGGAATAGACCGAGCAGGAATTATAGATCCTATATGTCCTGAGAGTCAGTACCACGAGGTGACTAAACACAAATGTAATGACATGAAAATGAGACATAATAAAAAGAAAAGTGAGGCAGAGGCTCTTGTGACAAGTATTTAATAGTCTTATTGCTATGGGAGATCATTCAAAGACAGGAAAGGGTTAGAGAGATTTAACTTCTTAATTCTATTATCAGTTGGACTTTTCAGTGTGCTTCTGGCTGACTGCACAGAGTATAATAGCCCCAGTATCCAAAATGTCAAGGAAGATACAAGAAACCATAACAAATGGGTGGAGATATGCTCACTAGGTTTCCACCTTGGGTTTTTGCCTTCCAATACCTCAAAATAACTGAACATCCCTCTGCACTTTTCAGTGGCTTCCTCCTTGAATTACTAGCTTCTAAGCCTAAATCTGAGTCAAGAAATTATCTGATGGGAAACCACTGCCAGCTATTCGGCTTGCTTCCCTAAGTGTTTCTGATCTCCACAAACTCTGTCTCTCATTTCTGTTTTCATTTCCTTGGCAGCCATTAACTGAAATTTACACCAGGTATTTGCTGATGACTGAGATGGGTACTAAGGAGTAATGGAACACAAAGATAAAGATGATTTATATGTAACAGTGCTTATGTCCTAAACAAAAAAAAATAGTAAAAAAAATGGAATTGGTTGAGAAAGTAGCTGGCACTGCTAAAGCCAGTTAAGAAACCTAAAGTTTAACTTTGTTGTCAAGGGAAGAGAAGAATACACCCGGAAATGATGCATCTTCTCTGATTAAGGATTTGATAAGGGCATAGCTAAGGAAGGAGAGCAGTAGTAAATAATATTCCTAAAAGATGAAAAGGTCTACCTAGAGACACAAAAGAGCTATGGTGCATAAATTAGAATAAGAAATGGAGAGAACAAAGTGCCAGAAATGGAGCGCTTTCGAAAATGACTTGTGAAGACACCACATATGACACTAGAGGCCAAGTCATGAAGTGCCATTGAAGCTAAGCTAAAAGGTTTTATTTTTATCCTCAGAGCAAAGGAAGGCAATAGAAAGACTCTGAGCAGGGGAATAATCGAATCATAATAAAGTACTTCTTAGAAATGTTAACTGGCTGTAATGTGGCTTAATGACTCACATTTCATTAAATATTATAATACCAATATTAATTTTGAGGAGTCTAAATTCTGAAGTGATTATTAGCATATTTATGGTCAGACAGCTAGTAAAGGTGGAACTGGACTCAAACTCTTAATTTCATTTTGTGGCCTGATAATGCTTCTTGAATCCAAGTTGCCTATTGTGAAAGAACCCCTAGAAAGTATATAATGGTAAGTGCAACAGTCAGCTCGACTGTCAGATGGTCCTTGGGGTAGAAAGAGCAAAATTAAGGGTCTCTTCTCATTATTCTCTCCTCCTCTCCCTCCTTGTCCTCTTCCTCCACCTTCTCCTCCTTCATCTCTAACATCATCATCATTAATGTTGTTCCAATGCTGGGATCAAACCCAGGGCCCCATCCATGCTAAGCAAGCTCCTTGCCACTGAACTACACTCTCAGCCCTATAGTGTGTAAATTAGAAGAAAAATTAAAAAAAAAACAGATTGGTGGATAAATTCTTGTGTAGTTTGGGCAGTAGTTGAAGGAAAGAAGTATGTCTGTCTTAAAGAAGAGAAAGTGTGAGTGCTGGGATGTAGCTTAGAGGTAAAACACTTGCATAGAAGTGTAGGGCCCTGATGCCAATACTCCGTCCTGGTTTGTCATTAGGTGTTAAGGATTTTCAGATTATTGGAAGTATATATGCAGAGCAGCATCATCACTTGATAGTAGCATTGTACAAAACACTTGTCCTTTGGGAAAGAAAACTCTGTGACATCTAAGAGCTCTCCCTACTCTGTTCTGTGGTTTTCTGATGATAATTATATGCAGCCTTTGAAATGTATCAAGTGAAGAAAGAACCCAAATCTAAAAACATGGAACAATGCCTACAATGCAAATGAGATTGCTCATAGTTCAAATTATTTTAATTTTTAAAATAGCTTCATATAAAAATAGTGGTTGTGATGCCCAAGGAGTAGTTAAGAAATAGTCTTCTAGACAGTGCAGCAAATTATAAATACCTGGTTGTACAAAAAAGCATAATTCTTAAAAAAGGTTTTTTTCGAATACCTTGATTGGTAATAACAATTTAGATAGTCCATGAATTTCCATAGGTGTAAAATGAATAGTGAACTTGCTAGGTTTAAGTTTAACTTGATTATTGGTATAAAACCGGTATTTCCTTTCTTAGTATGAGGCATTATTAATGTGTTAAGCATGGATGTTGCAATGTTTCATGCAACTAAAGACAGAACTGTTTTATGAAAACAAAGCAAAAACAATTATAAATTTTGATGTTTTACAAATTAAATAAATATGCCCCATTTGGGAGATTAATTTAGGATCACTCAATGAGGCCATTTTTTATGACTGGATACCAATCGTAAATACAACTTTGATTATGTCCCCAGATGGCAGAAGCAGGTATGACTTAGGTTACAGTTTAGAGTTAAGGTACTTTAATATTTTTGATTAAATCAAAACAGACAATTTGGTTGTGATCAAGTACTCCTTAACAAGTATGGTAATGGTGAAGATGGAAGATATTAGTTAAAATGAGAGCAGGAAATTAAATTCATTGTAGTTTTTGATATTCTGTTCAAATAATATAGTCTTTAATTAAAAAGTAAATCTCACAAGAAATTCCCACTGATATGTTCTACTACATGAGACAAATATTTAATTAATTAGTTTTATTTTTAATTCAATTTTTGTTTTATTCTAGGTGGTGCCTTGTACCAGCCCAGGCTGACCTGGAATTCACTATGTAGTCTTAGGGTGGCCTTGAACTCATAGCAATACTCCTACCTCTACCTCCCAAATGCTGGGATTAGAGGCATGTGCAACAAAGCCTGGCTTAATTTATTTTTTACATGTTGAAAAATCTATAATATATAAAGGTGGTTCATGATTTCATAAGCATGATACACATTAAATACAAACAGAACAAGTAATGTATGATATCTCATTAAGACATAAATGACTTAAGAATGATAACCAGTATCACAAATAAGAGATAATACACAATTATGCATACTATAATATTATCTGTCGGCCTTAATGAGTTTATAAGTTGCTTACACACTAAGATCTTGAAGTCAATCTAAAAGAATACCCATGTTTCTTTGCTAAATAACAAATGCTGTAGCTGATGAATAAATGTTTTTTTTAAAATATTTTATTTATTCATTTTCAAGCAGAGAGAGAGAGAGAGAGAGAGAGCGCATCAGGGCCACCACCTTGTGTGTCTGGCTTATGTGGGACCTGGGGAATTGAACCCAGGGCCTTAGGCACTGGAGGCAAGTGCCTTAACCGCTGAGCCATCTCTCCAGCCCAATAAATGTTTTAAAAGACAGAGATGCACTAGCTTTTGTCTGTATCAATTCATTTTTTTAGTTCTAGTGTTTTGTTTAATCTTTTAAGCTTTCTGCTTCCTTCTTTCTCATAGCTCTTCAGCCCTGCATGCTGGACTCATCACCCTATGTGTCTAGGGTAATGCTCATATCTGGTACCTGTCATGTTAGGATCATCTGATATTACCAAAATCCTCTTTTTGTAAATCCACAATTCATTCGATCCTTTCAGTAGCTTAAGACTTCTGATAGGTTCCTTCCAGTTCTCCCTTGTTTTCTTTTTCAGCCTGCTTGGAGAGAGGGGTTTCTGCAAATGTCAACACTCACAAGGCCACTTGTGTCTTCATAACGTTTTCCTATACAACATCATTCATTTTCTCTCATGTATATTTTATCTATATGAAGAAGCCTTCCAAATGCCTATGCCAACCACCCCCATTGACATCTGGACTCAGCTCCTATTGCCTCCTGAGCAATGTCTCCTTTATTCTATTTTATTCTCTTTCTTTAGGGCACTGAGTTGAAGAAGAGGCCAATTTTTCCTGCATAATGTTTCATCCTATGTTAAAAGTGTCAAAAATGTGGGCTGGAGAGATGGCTTAGTGATTAAAGGCACTTTCTTTTAAAGCCTAACGACCCAGGTTCATTTCCCCAGTTCCCACATAAAGCTAGATGTGCAAAGTAGACCATGAATCTTTAGTGTGTTTCCAGTGGCAAAAGTTCTCAGTGGTCTCTCGCTCAAAAATAAATAAAAATATTTTTAAAGTGTCCAAATGTGATAAAAAGCAGATACCCTACATTTTTATCAGTAGTAAGAAAATGTGACTGTACAATAAAGAGGGCACACTCATGTTTGCATCCAGAAACAGGATATATACCAAGACCTTTCAATTTTATTTTTGCTTATGACAGCATTGGTGTCTCAGAAAAGGCATGACTCAGTGTACAGAGACTTTTAGAGGCTAAAGACAAAGTGGGACCAAGATGTTTGTTACACAAATGTGTTAAAAGTGTTTGAAGTATTCTTGATTGTCTGGAAGACTTTTGAACTTGGAGATACCTGTGAGGTATGATGTCTGTTTCATATTAGCTACTATACCTGGCTGTATTGTTTTAACACCGATGTTTGCTATAAATCCATGTGTTCTGAATGTTTACACCCCAGATGATGGAATTTTGAGAGGTGGAGTCTTGCAGGGGAGGTATGTTTTAGGAGGTACAATTTGGGGTATTATTGCCAGCTCCCCTTGCTTTGGCTCATTTTCCTGATACAGATTTGAACGTGTTGTGACAGATTGTGATGGCAGGCCTCTGTTCATGCCACATTTTTTTCCTGCCTTAATAAAGCTTCCCCTCAAAACTATAAGCTAAAATAAACAATTCTCCTCCCATCAGCTGTTCTTTTGGCTGGGAGCTTTATTCCAGAAACAAGAAGGTAACTCTAACACTGGTTTAGAGTAAACCTGGTCAAGGGCCATTGTTTCCACAATGTTAGCTACTGACCTGTGACATGTCTCGGTGCCAATATTCTGCCCATACAAACCAATTTGGAGCATAGACTCATTTTTAATTTGAGCCAAAAGAAACGGGAAAAATAAAATATAAGGCAGTATGACCAGCAGCTGTGAGATCAATAGAGATAGAGAAGCAAAAAGTCGACAAGGCAAGGTAATTTCAGTAATGAATGCAGAGGTTTAACAGGGTTGCAGAATTAATGAAAGAGGCATTCATCTGTATGGAAACACATCAGGGAGATTTTGAGATTGACTGCGATGCTAAGTGAGCTGAGAGTGTGAATGCTAAAAGGGTGTCACTGGCCAAAATTTTGCGGAAAAGCTTTTGCAGCAGCACAAAGGTCCTAAGGCAGGGCTGGCAGAGGAAACGATAGTGTGGGCACAATGTTGTGAAGGTAAAGTGGTCAGAGGTGTGGAAGTGGCCAGATGATCTGAGAATCATCTGAGGCAGGAGTGAAGACTTTAAAGAAGAAAGTAATGTGATGTGATATATGATTACTTTGTCTACTACAACAATAGAGTGTACTGAGGGTAATAGAGCATGAGAGAGAGAGACAGAGAGAGAGACAGAGAGAGAAAGAGCATTTCAGTATTCAAATTGGGCAGATCAGAGAGATTTGAGAAACTAGGTGATAAGGTCCACACGATGCTGTTCAGCCCTATCAGAGCTATTTTGAATTTGAAAGAAAGAACAGGTTCCATCACATCATGAGCTACTGATGGAAGACTTTAGGAGAAAGTAGAGTCGTGGATAGCTAGCAAAAGAAAGGCAGAGCTGTAAAGGTCCTCTGGTTTCATTGTCACCCTGTAGAAAGGCATGCCATTCACCTGCTGAACATGCCATGTTTCATTTTAGTGGAAGAATCCCCCTGTGTCCCTTCACTGTGGGAGCTAGCAGGAGAATGGCCTTCTCTTCAGGAGGCTCTATTCATTCTTGAAATCAAAGAGTCTGGATTTGCTGCACTAGCCAATATATTAGAGCTCTGGGAATGTCAAAATATCCTCCACCTGGTAAATTTGGATCTGTGCGGTTTGAAGGATTCACCCTTTCATCCTGGCTAAGGGAGGAAGCCTATGGGTCTGCTGAAGGCTCTCTGTCAGTATGCAACTCAAGCTGAGTCAAGAAAATACAAGCTAAAAGGCTCATTGTCCATGTAGCACAGAGTAAGCATCTAAGGTCATTTCTTTATATCTCTACTAATAATACAATACCTTTGAATGAGAGAAGAGCTACTCCATGTAAGATCAAAGTAATTGATTATATAAAAAAGTTAGGGCATTTGCAGTAGAAGGGTACAGAAAAAGAGAAATTTAAGTAACTGGCATTCTCAATGAAGCAGGCAGCAAGGTCATTATCACTAAGGAAATGCAAGAGGGCAAGAAAAAGAAAGAGGTTAATAAACAATGGTAAGGTAATATTCTGTCTAAGTTGAAAGCTTCCTATATCCTAAGAGTAAGGGCCTGGAAGACATAGGCACACAGAGACTTTGTCAGACCTTGAAGTGTTGGCTTTAGTGGAGCCTTTTAGAGTGAGAGAATGAAACATGAGGGTTTTGTTACAAAGTCCACTGAGAATGGCATGGCTATTAAATAGGTCCAGGACCTTGCCATTTGCAAGACCAGCAGTTCTCCTGCCTCTGCTTTCCACAGGACTAGGATTACAGATGTACGTGGCCATGCCCAGCTGCTTATGTGGGTTCTTGAGATTAGACCTTAGATGGTTTCAGACCTCCTCAGGCCCTCATGTTTGCACAGGAAGTGCACCTAACATCAGAGCCATCTCTCCAGCCTTAAGTCCTAGGATTTCAAAGGCTAGATCTGTAATATTAGGATCTGGGATATTATAATCAGAGTTTCGGTGAGGAGAATTTGAGTTGTCCCACATTTTGGCAAATTCAAAGAAATTATTAGGAGTTTGGTTGAATTGACAAGAAAAAAGTAAAGTGTGAATGATGTGATGTATACACTTTCACAGAAGACAAAACCCTCCTCTCCCTTTATAACACATGGAAGTGGTACAGATGTAGGATCTTGTGTCACTCCCTCTAAGAAAGCATAATTGGCTTAATTGAAAGATGAGAAGAGAATGTTGAGATACAGAAGACCAATGTGAAGATCCTCTGAGAAGGGAACTGAAGCAGCAGGAAGAGAAGGAGCAAGAGATTTCTATCTAAACACCTAAAGAAGCTTTAGAGAAATGTTGGTCTTCCATTTGGTGGTAGAAGGTTACTGAATGGGCTTTAAACTGACCGTGCTTCCCAATAATCTGAGACTAGTCTAGATGAGTTACAAAACAGGTGGAGAGTCTCAGGCAAGATCTCTCCCAGTGGTAAACACGGTGGAGGAAACGCTAGGAAAGGATGTGGTAATTTTTGCGTTATAGAAGGCAGTTCTGATTGACCAGGAACCTGGTCCTCCTCCTGGGCTGAGGAAGTGTATAATATGAAGAAAAAGAGTGTGGCCATGATGAAACTTGCATGCTCAGGACATCTTGTTGTCATTCTGACTTTTATTATATTTGAGAGTTCAGCAAATCTATGTGTATGCTTTAAGGATAACTGCTATGCATATATGGCATATGCACCCTGAGCCTGAGCATTCAGAGGCCAGAAGAGATGGTTGTGCATTCTCTACTTCTTATCCATGTGCCTCCTTAAAACAGAGTATCTTGATGAAGCTGGAATTTCTGGAGCTTGTTTGGCCAGGCTGGCTAACTAATAAGTATCAGCAATTCTCCAGCCTCTGCTCCCCACAGGACTGGGGTTATAGACCTACATGAGCACATCCAGCTGTTTATATAAATGTTGGGGAATGCACCTTAGAGTCCCTCAGGACCCCATGCTTGTGTGGAAGTACTTTTACCTTCTGAGCAATCTCCCCCAGGCCCCAAAATCCAAATTTTATATCTCTGCTAAAATTCATATAAATAAACTAAGACTTGATTCTTAGTTTATTTATATGAATTTTTAAGGTTTGTAGAGCTTAGTCTAACTCATAGAAACTCAAAATATCTTCCATTTCATAATGACTATATTTAGGATATGCCTGTTCTTAAAGAATAATAAAGGAACCCTTTAATAACTGTAGCATAATAGTTATTGACTACATAAAACATGTGGGGATGAGAGTAGTTTGCTTACCTTTCTTTTCCCTCCAATTAACATTCTTATAAAATTCTAAACAAGCATATGTCTGTCCATCTGTGAGCAGTTTTTTATATACTATTAAGAAGATAATAGGCTTTCCAAAATAATGAGGAAAATATGTGGTCTTATTGTACGAGAAGCTGAAAGTATCCTTCCTCTCTTATTTCCTTTCTCAATGCCTTTCTGTCTTTTCTGTTTCTAGACATTTCATTGCTAACAGAGAAGAGAGTTTGAGAAAAAAAAATGTGAAAAAGATTAGCCAGAAAAAGAACAAAAGGCAGATGTTCAACTATCTGCTGACATGAAAATCCACTCATCTCATTTATGGCATTTAGTCAGTTGGATGTTTGAGAACAGAAATATTTTTGTCTAGTAATTCATGCATTCCTACTATCTTGATGTAAAATCAGTATCAATGATGATGGCTGGAAGAGTAAATTTAACAAGATGATACTCAAGTCAACCAATGATGAGCCTGAGGTGGAAACCTCACAGAGATAGCCTTGTGACATTGTCAGCAGGGGCTGACAAGTGGGAAAGATAGCAGGAGTCAGAAGCACAGCAAGCATGGCTGATGAACTAGGGATGGGGAGGTTCAGGTTGCCAGCCAGAGTATGCACTTGCTCCAGGGACCCAATCAATGGATTCTAGTCTTTGAGAAATTAGCCAGGCCAAATTAGGATCATAGAATGGGAAGAACTTGATTCCTGACATTATATAAAGCCACTTGGCATTATCAGAGGGATTGGGTGACTGAACCAAAGATTCAACAACTTCAGGAGATGCTTGTTTGGTAGAATGGACATTCAGATGTACATATAGTAAGCTACAAAGCCCTTACTAGGCTGAGTTATCTTTGCAAATTAAAGCAGAGTTGGGCTGAGAAAAATATTTGTGTGTGGTATGATGTAGGATTAAATCTGCAGATGGGACTATGAGATCTGGTATGTGGCAATGGATAGAGATAATTCTAGTGGAATGTTACTACCAAAGACAATTTTTGAAATATCATAGAGTACACAATAATTATAATGTTAACTTCAAAACAAAAAGAAGCATGAGGGGAAATCTTTATGATATTCATTTTGGTGGTAAATTCTTCTATATGGACAATGAAGGAAAATATAGATAAATTGGACAGTACCAAATCAAAATATTTTCCACATTACAATATAAATCTGCATAACTACTATGTACCAGTGAAAGTGCAGGTCTATTTTTAAAAACCTAATCAGAATTGAATGTGAGAGATACATGGTTTGATGTTTACCTCTTACCAATGTTCACTTGTTTAAGGAAAGGAGAGTATACGTCAGTGCACTGTTTTGGGGATTGTGATGGTTATATTTTGTTGTCAACTTGATCTTTTTAATATTATCTTGTGTGGGTGTTTGAGGATGTTTACAGATGGCAGCCTCTCATTAGGTGGCAGCATGTAAGGAAGCTCAGGAGAGACAGAAGTAAACATCCTTTCCTGTGTCGGCAGTGTAGGAAGGAAATTCTAGAGACTCAGGAAGCCATTAAGTCTGGGATAGGCTTGCAAGACTCCTCCCTAAGGTTATATAAAACTGTGCCTGGTTTGGAGATTCATCCCAGAGGCGTGTGGCTGACTACGACAACCAGTTTCCAGATTGTCTTCCAGTGGAGCAGGGCAGGATGTTCCTTCCCCTCCTATCTCACAAAGTTGAGGATAGCTGACATGAAGAGGGAGGAAAGGCATTCTGAAAAAGGAAAGGTTTCTACTTTTGTGTTGTTGAAGTCTAATCATCTCCCCTTGGGTAAACCTTAGTCTACTGTTCACACCTTCAACTGGCTAAATGGGACACATCCAGTCAGAGGGAAGCTTGTTTAACTCAAGGTCTACTGATTTCAGTGTTCATTTACTATCTAAAAAATACCTGCATAACAGTATCCAGGCTTGCCCTTATTAAACTACCAGATAACATAACCTGACCAATAAACATTAAAATAACCTCCACAATGAGTGCCCAGAAAAGACATTCAGAAACTCAATACTTATCAGAGATAAAGAGGAAGATTTCCTGAAGACAGGGATTGATTTTTCAAGATAACATACAGTTATAGCAGGAGTCTTAGCAATTCTCTCTCAGTGGCAAAAGAAATGTAGACAAAAAAGTATATTAAAAACAAAAACAAATAATAGCACCATTGGCAAAAACTCACTAACATTTATAGAACACACCAACAATTGCAGAATAAATAATCATCAAAATTTTCTGGATAATCAAATAAGTTTCAATAAATTTGAACAAATTGAAACAACTGATACTTGCAGCGATATGATTGTGCCTTGAGTGTATGCTATTCAGTTAAAGATGACAGATACAAAAGGCTTCATTCTATAAAATTTTTTCACTGATGGCATTCTAGAGGAGAAAAACTTATGCTGACAGAAAACAGATAACCAGCAGACAAAAAGTTGTATTTTCAAGGTTGGTAAACTAACTGTGAGATGCACTGGGATTTGAGGGATGATAGAAATTTTCCATATCATGACTGCAGAAATGGTTATAGCTTTCTATAAATTTATCAAAACAAATCAAATTTATAAAGCATGGGTTTTATTAGAGGTAAATTATACTTCAATATATAAGATTTTTTTTAAAGTTCCATCAAGACAAAATGTACAAATATTAGGCCTTTCATAGATGCAGACTCCCATGAGTTAAAAAAAAAAATACATGTAACTAGGTCATTTAATATATAGGTGGTACCTGGAACTAAAATGATTTCTTTTATAAAATTTCTGTTCTTTCTCAACTAATATTATGAATTAGTTGGGAAAATAATCCCAAATTAAATCCCCATTCTTAAAAATATTGTAGAATTGTTTAAAATGTTTTACTTATTAACATATGATGACATAACTTGATGCTTACTATCCAGACCTCATTTGTAAATTCTTGAGTAATGAATATATATCTGTCCCATAATTGAAGGGTATACTATTAATTTTATCAAAATGCAGGTTACTTTTTTTATTATTGGGACATGTGTGGGTCCAATTCAAATTTATGAGGGTGGAAGTTTGAACAGCTCTGGACTAAATGTTACTTGAACAAAAAATTAGCAAAATCACAGATTCTTTAAGGAAAATGTGTGAGTGTAATTTAACATGTAGAAATTCACATAAATTAGGCAACTAGATAGATATAAACGTAAACTCAGATCAACATTATCTTTGCCCCTGAAATCTCCCTTTTTGGCCCTCTGCAGTCACTACACTCCCAATTTTATGTAAATGAAATCTGTAATATGCACTCTTATGTTGACATAATACCATTGTGGCATTTACTGCCACATTCTCATGGCTGTATGCATGTGCTTTAGTATGAATAAACCACAGATATTTTGTCATTCTGCTATTGATTGCTGTGTTGTGTCTTTAAGTTTTGATTACTTGATAGAAGGTACCTACATACAGTCTTTCTTCAAAGTGTAGAAATTTCTGAGAGTGTACATATAGGGATGCAATGGATAGATCATAGAATACACATATATATATTTAAATTTAACCAGACACAAATGTTTTTACCCCCAGTAAAATTTATTTTTCTTTATGTGTAATGCTTGCAGTAACGTAAGTGCTAAGATTTTTGTATTAAAGACTTAGCATTTTAGGGAATACAGCAATATCCAGAGCATACTATTTCATTTCTTTGTGTAATACAAAAGTGGGGTAAATTCACATCCCTCAACTCAAATGTAGTAAGATACTTCTTTTTTAAATATTTTATTGAGAGAGACAGACAGAGAGAGAGTGAGTGAGAGAGAGAGAGAGAGAGAGAGAGAGAGAATGCCAGGGCCTCCTGTTACTGCAGGCTAAGCACATATGCATGTGCCACTCTGTGCATCTGGCTTTGCCTGGGTACTGGGGAATCAAATCAAACCTGGGCCTTTATTCTTTTCAGGCAAGCACCTGAACTGCTGAACCATCTCTCAAGCCCCAAGATACTCGTTTCTAAGTCTCCAATGGCACTATTCTTTGACAATGCATGGTGGCAATACCTAGTTCACAGATTATAAATCTATAGATTTTCATATTTCATTGCCATATAAAATCACTATCACTGACCTTAAAACAAATGTACTTGTCAGTATTAAACTTGCAAAGTCCAATATTACTGTAATAAATGCTTTAGAAACATGATGACTCTAGAGTCCAAATAAGGATCTAAGAGATCCAACTTCCCAAATAGACCGATGCAAGGAAGTTTGTCTAGGTCTTTAATGAAGTATTTCATCATATAATTTGCTAATTCAACATTAATACTATAAAGTTGAGATAAGAAAATTTTGTGCATTTAATAGTTGTAAATATACAGTTATATATATATATATATTACAAAAATAGTTTATAGAAGAACTTCTAAAATTTTTTCATTATTACATGATAATTTAACTTACTATAACAAATGCTCTATCTCTCACTTTATATATATATATATATATATATATATATATATATATATATATATATATATGTATATATGTATGTATATATATATGCATATATGTAAAGCAATTCCAGTATGTTTAGGGACTTTGAATAGCATTTATTATTTGATTACCATAGTCCTTACAAGTCTATAAGAATGTAGTATGTGAACACGTAGTCCTAATGATGTTTTATATTTTTTTTCATTAGTTTTAGAAAAAGTTCTGTATACAACATGGAACTTTTCTGAATATTTCCGAATATTTGAGAGACTTCCCTGATAAAATAGCATCATTTGTAAGCCCAATGTGTATCCATTCTTACCCATCATTTTATCACTAATGCATTTATTAATCTTATATTAATCTTGCTCTGTCTTCTTTCTGACCAATTAGATGGGGACTGTTTCCTGTTTATTATCCTCATTAGCTCTGTTAATAGCACAGGTGCTTCATTATTTACTTTACAAGTGAGTGAGTGAATGACTCAGCCTTTCTGCATAGAATTTAATGAACAGAAATCTACGTCTATTAGTGTTTGGTAACATATGTTTGTGGGAAATGATTTTACTTTATTGAAGCTTATAAATTCCTTATTAAGTTTATATTACTTGCTCATAGACATTTGACTTCTGAGTTTAGACCAAGGTGACTATGTTAGGGGTTTCATAAGAACGGAGTTGTTTAAAATGTCCTCATCTTAATTTTCATAAACACTTTAAAATTAAAGGTTGATTTACTTATAATAAAGTGTAAGAAATATTTGAGAGCATATTATTTCTTTTGTGCTTGGATTTATTTATTGCCAATTTAACCTGTTGTGAAAAGAAGCACAGTGAAAACCTCTAAGCAGAGTCTTTTAGTTTTACTAGATACACATGTTGATCCTGTCAACATTGGATGGTCTGAGAATTTCCAGGATTCTCCTAACTATGAAGGCCTGAGGTTACAGACAGGTGTTACTGCATCTGGCTTAGGATGTAATAATATTTGTAAAGCTCTACACACATTATCCCATACCCTCTGAGCTATCTACCCAACCACAAAATTGTACTATCTAATAATAAAAAAGGATTATGCTAAAGCTCTATTTAGTAAATTTCTCTTTTATCATAAGTGTTAGTCATGATAAAATTATCACATTTAATTTCCAAACTTCTAATTTGATTTTTGGATTCCATTTTTGATACATATTTATATCAGTTATTTTACTTCATCTCATAGATGATTTTATCCCGGACCCAGTGTCACTTATTTTGCCTCTCAAAGGGTCACAGACATCCTTTTACACCACAAATATGCCAAACCTGAATGCTTTCTTGATTCTTGTTTGGCTGCCTGTCAAATATAGTTAAGTGTTTATTTTTCAGTGATCCTTATGGTCTGAGATATTGAATAGTTTAAGCTCTCTTTATGACTGTACATGTAAATGATGTTTGATAGAATAAGAATCTGATTTATAACTCTTTTCTCCCAAAATGCTTTAGCTTGTTACTTTTGTTTTTATTTGTTTTCTTTCTCTTCTCTCTTTTCCTCTTCTCATTTCTCTCCATCCCCTCCTTTTGTCTTTTACCCTTTTCTCTTTCTCTCTTCCCCAGGTGTCTGAATGATTCCCTATAGCTTGTCTGTTTCAATAAATTGCTGTCTATTTTACATTGTTTGCAGCTCATTTTCAGCTCGAGATTTTTTTCTTTGATTTCCTTTCTTTTCAATTATTCAAGTTCTTTTTGAGTAAGTTTCAACATTATGCCTGTCAACCCTTAGCTTCATTTTCATGACTGTAGATTCAGAAATGGTTCAAATATCTACATTAGCTGTTGGATTTCATAAAAATAGCTAATATCTCTTGTTTAAAAACTTGATGATTATTCACTGATAATTCATTTAATACTTTTAATAATTCTATGTTAAAGAAATTATAATTTCTCTCTCATACTAGTGAAGAAAGAAAGACAAAAAGAAGATTTTTAATTTATCTGCTAGCCTATAGCAACAAAGGACAAAAAAAAAGCAAAAGTCTCCATTGTCTTGCCCTCGGAAGTACAAGTTTTGTTTTACACCATAATTTTAATTTTTCGATGAATGTTTCATATTTTACTTTTTTAAATTTAACTTGTTTCTGAATCCCAAACTTCCATTATTTTTCCTTTACTTTTTCACCTTGATGTATTCGCAATCACATTATTCATCATTTATCCATTCATTTAATATTCTGCTCTCCCAAAGTTTGGCATAGAAACCAGAATTCTTTTTTTTTTTTTTTTTTTGAGGTATGGTCTCCTCCTGTAGACCAGGCTGACCTGTATACAGTATGTAGACTCATTATGTAGTCTCAAGGTGGCCTTGCATTTATGTTGATCCTCCTACCTCTGCCTCCTGAGTGCTGGGATTAAAAGCATGTACTACGCCTGACTCAGAATTCCTTTCCCCTCAAGCAAATCATAAAACTTATGAAGGATACTTTTTTATATGAGTAGATTTATTTTTACTATAACAAGACAAGATTAAAGTTTGTCAAATTCATTCAGCATTCCAAATGTTATTGTGTTATTATATTATTTCATTTATATTAATAACATTATGGTCAATAGTTCTGGTTCAACCCATTTCCCCTTTCTCCGAGTAATCCAAACCTATTAGTTATATAAGAAAAAAAACAGTAGTGGCTTTTCCTTTTTCTTACCCATATCAAGGGCTACAGCATACCAGACTATAAGAAACAAACAACAACAAAAACCCTATAGGTTGGCAAAACCAAAAAACAAATTCCTGTGTAGCATTACTTCCCTTACGTATGAGGCAATATATCTCTGTACTGAAGACTTGCAAGAGAATAAGAGAGAATAGGTCAAAAGGTATATTATGTATATGAAAAGAAAAAGAATTCTGGTTTCTATGCCAAGCCTTGGGAGAGCAGGAGAATATGAGAGAAACTTTGCTTCTCTTTCGGGTTAAAATACTCAGCATCCCAACAGTCCATACTTTGGTATATTGTTTAATTAACTTCAGTTATCACAGAATCTAATTAATACAGAAAAGAAAGATACAGATCCAGTAGTCATATTGTTTCCTTCAAAAACGTTACCATTTCAGAGGATGGACCGATAACATTTATAATAGGTTTATGCTTACTGATTAAGTAGCACATAGTTGAGTAGGTGGAAATAACCAAACATCTTTTGTTCCAAAAATTGTACCAATCCATTATTTAATGAATACTTATTTAAATTTGTAAAAGAAACTTGAGCCTTATGTTCTCCTCCCACTTTTCTGGTCTCTACTCAGAGTCTTGTTAGAGTTACAAAAGCATGTTTACTTGACAGTTTCTTTTTAAATATATTTTTATTTATTTATTTCCAAGACGAGGGATGGAGAAAGAGAGAATGGGTGCAGCAGGGCCTCTAGCTCCCATGAAAAAATAAACAAACAAATAAACAAAAAATTCCAGATGTATGTGTCGCTTTGTGTATCTGGCTTTAGTGGGTACTAGGAAATCAAACTCAGGTCATTAGGCTTTTCTGGCAAGTGTTGGGGCAATCTCTCCAGCTCCTGAAAGTTTCTTTCTCTATGATTTGATATGTACTTTAGTGAGAACTTAAGTGAAAATAAGTTTCACTTACACACTGAAACACTGTTTCCTATGCCGAGTCAGGGTGGGAACCCTAATTGTCACATTAGTATGCTTCTTTTTGCCCTCCTGTGTTCCTGTCTGTTAAAGCAATGATCCAAGGAAATCACATCAGATACTATTTTATTTATTTATTGTCTATAATAACAAATGTCAAATCAGTTCCATCCAGCCAGCTTGTCTCATCCTTTCTGAGTAGGAGAACTACGGAAGAAACCCCATGAATGACTCAAATTATTGCTTCTCAATCTCAAGTTCATTGGGAAATTTTCCTTTCAGCTATGATTCTCTACAGCTTATGATAACATATTAGGTGTGCCCATGTTGTTTCAGACCTTTCACTCCCCCCATCAAAGGTTTACTGTATACCTTCATGTTTTCCTTTTTCGTAGTTGTGACTATATAATGGAAATTATCCTAGTGAAAAACTTATTTATGTTCTAAAATTCTAACAAGGTTTTATTACTAAAGCAACTCATTTGGTATATCAGCACATTATGTTCTTATTGGTAAAAGACATACCAACTTGCAAAATGAATCATGTATTTACCAATTTGCTCTCCGTTTTAATATCAAAGGTTATTATTTCTTATTTGAAGCAGAGTAACAGTGGATGTGTGATGGTGTAGGAGACATTTTCATGGATTCCATTATTCTGAGATTTAGATAAATGAAAGATGAATCATTTTTAAAGCCATTTTTACATGTGCTTTGAAAATGACGGTTTGTACAGTTTTGTCAACAGATCTTTTTTTGATGCATCAAATTCTTTGGATATTGGATCACTGAATGATAACTCTGTATGTTAGTTATCTGAGACCAACAGTATCTACATGATTGAATGGATATTATGAATTAGCATTAGTCATTTTATTCCTAAGAACAAATTCAAGCTAAAAATATTAGGTAATTTCTGGATAGCCCACACAATTTGTCCATGTCTGGGACACTAACAATGTTTCGGAGGAAATCAGGAATTATAATTATTCTTTGCATTTTTTCCTTTTGGAGACATACCTAGAAATTTTTACCTAAAAGTAAATAATATTTTTCTAATTTTTTCTTAACTAATTATGTGAGAAATATGCTACAGTAGAAAATCTTGGTTTTTTTGTGTATGTAATGTGTGTATGTAGCCATGCATTGTTATACGTGTGTGGTTACCTATGTGTGGGGGCGTGTACATGTATATATGTACATGAGGTGGCCAGAGGTAGACATCAAGAGTCTTTCTTGATCTCTTTCTACTTTCACTTGTTGACATAGAGTCCCTTGCTGAACCTAGAGGTCTCTGATTAGTTTAGACAATGAGCCCCATGGATTCCTTGTCTCTGTGTCCCCAGTGATAGGAGTGCAGGCTTGTGTCATGGTGCTCATCAACTTATGGGCATCTAGAGGTCTAAACTCATCCTTACACAGCAATACTTTATCCACTGAACTATTTCCATAGCCCCATACCAATCTGTTAATTAATATATTGTTTATCAAACTCACAACTTATAATGAGGAACCCAAAGCATAGCTATTATTATTTTATATGTTTGCACTGAATCATGCTATGGAGCATCAGTATTATTTTATCAGCATTTCTTAATGGTAAACAGCTATTCCAATGCTCTTTCTTTAAATTTCTGTGTATGTTCTAGAAACTGGTTTTATCATAGCTTTTCAAAATCTATTTTGTTTGACTGATTGAAATAGGATCTCTCCATGTAGCCCAGACTGGCCTGGAGTTTACTAAGTAGCAGAGGCTAGCCTCGAACTCATGATGATCCTCTTATCTCAGTGTTGGGAGATGTTTATGACACGTACTCAGCTCCACATTACCGTGATTTTTTATTCTTCCAGCAATGCTTTAACCATGTAAATTGAAGAAGTTGATACTAACTCCAAAATGTTTATTTATTCCCACTCTCACAGATAAACAAATGTACAATCCCTTTCCCAGGGAAGCTTCCTGCTAATTTCCATAAACTTGTCATTATAATTCCTGCATGAGAGTGAGCAAGTGAGATGGAGAAATAGAGAGAAATGAATTCCAGAGTCTCCCTTACCCGCAGCAGTGTTACTATGTATAGAAGAGAAGAAACAGAATCTGGGGAATAGACACCTGTAGACTTTACTGTGGACCCAGTTAGTAGAACTGGAACTTGTCTCTCCAGAGAGATGAGATGAGTCCTTCAGGGTCCAGGGTCTTGTAATCGGCCATCCTCACCCCACCTTTGCATTTCCTGCATGCCCCCCCTCACACCACCAACTCTTTTCTTAGGCTTCCCTTCACACTACCAAGTCTGTTGTTAAGCCATTGTTGTGGTCAGCTTTCTAGTTGCTGCGCAGAAAGAACCCAAGCAAAAGCAGGAAGAATGGGTTTATTAGACTGAGGACACAAGGGGAGACTCCATCCTGGCAAGGAAAACGATGGCATGAGCAGAGGGGTGAGCATCACCTCCACCACAGCACTGGAAACAGCGGCAGGAAGGTGTGCCAAACACTGGCAAAGGGAAGCTGGTTTATAACTCAATAATCCCGCCCCCAACAACATAGTTCCAGTGAGGTTTTAATTCCCGAACTGCCATCCACTGAGCATTGATCACTGAGGACACATTTGTTTGTTTGTGGGGGAGTCCTGGATCAAACCATGACAGCCATCTTTCAGACTGTTTATGGTTTTACCTCTCTGCAAATGCTACATTTTATGAGTGAACATGAGATGCATTTTGGTGAGTATGCAATACTTCTCTTTTGGGAGGATTACTATATCTAGATAATAGGTTAGTATTATGCCAAGGAAAAAAATAAGTGAAATTTTGAATCTATTCACAATGCAGGCTTTAGAATACATACAAAAATATTTCAACTTTTTGGGCTTGAAAAGATGGTTTAGCAGTTAAGGTACATGCTAGCAAAGCTTACTGATCCTGTTTTGATTCTCCAGTGCCCACATAAGGCCAGTTGCACAAAGGGGCACATGCATCTGGAGTTCATTTATAGTGGCTCCAGGCCCCCTGGTGTACCCATTCTCTCTGTGTCTCTTCTTTCTCTCTCTCTCCCTCTCTCTCTCTCTCTCTCTCTCTCTCTCTCTCTCTCTCTCTCTCTCTCTCTCTGCAAATAAATAAAAAGAAAAAAAGATTTCAATTTTTGTTTTATGTCACACATACATATGCATGTGTACTCACACATATTTTCATATGTATGTATATATATCCCATTAATATATATTGAAACAAACATCATTTATACCCCAACAGCTTCTATATTCTAAAATGAAAAAACATATATAAATCCCAATATTTCAAATTGTATTTTTGTAGAAAAAGTGAGGAAATGGAATCTTTAGGGCCTTTAGAATGAAATGTATTTGTCAACACCTTGAATTTAGCTCAGTTCAGACCTTTCATTAGCCTGATTTGCATCACTATGACAAAATACCCAAGAGAAGAAATGCTTATTAAGCCTCATAGTTTCAGAGGATTAAATCCATACTTTGGGCCTATAGTGAAGCAGAACCTCATAGTGGGAAGCATGTTAAAGCAAAGTTATCCAGTTCATGGAAACAAAGAAAAAAAGAAAAAGGCTTGGCCTAATAACGTTTTCTAGGACATGCCCTAGTGAAGTCACTTCCTGCTCATAGTCTCTAAGTTTTATAGGTTCCAGCAATGCTTAATAGCACCACAGAGTGGTAACTGAGTCTTTGCAAAGGAGGAATTCTTACAGTACAATGACAGAATAAATATATGCTGTGGTTTTATGCTAATAAAGTCTACAGTAAATTGTTAGAACAATAAGAATTAATAAAAATGCACATCTTTAACAAACTGATGTTTGGGGCTTCATTAGAGATGAGCTATTAGTGATTTGTGGTTTCTGAACAGAGCTTTGCTTAGATGTTCTGGGGTCTGTAAATGTAAACTTAACAGTTGGCATTTTAATCATGTTGGTGGGGTTTCTCCTTAGAAATTGGAATGCTGGACAAAAGGGAAGACAATAAGTCTCAAAGTAAGATTTGGGAGCTGCAGAAAGCCAAAGGAAGGAAGCAACGTTATTGCCAAGGACAACTCCAAAGTAGCAGTCTTATTATGGAGAAATGCTTTTCAGGGAAACCTTGATTCATGGAACCAAAGAACAGACAGTAGTGTGTGCTATTGGTACTTATGAGGTGACCTCAGTCTTCTTTCTTGTTAGTTAATGTTTCTCGCAGGCGCTTCTTCTGATTGAGCTTCCTTTAGATAAAGAAATCTTTAGAGAAAATCCTAGTCTACACTTGCAGATGAGTGGGGGGAGGAAAAGGCCATAAACAGCTAGGTTCTAAGGTTATTTCTGAAGTCTTCCCATTTCTATTAGCTTAAAGTAATCATCTTCTTATTATAATATTTACATTTGTTAGGCTATCATTTTTCACACCTTGACAGTCTCGACAGCATCATATTCTATTCTCCTGAACCATGAGTATCCTACAATCATGCACTTAAGAGTTAGTAACAATTTTGTTTTATTTAATAAAGACAAAAATGTACCTATTTTCTTTGGTATGTGTAGGATCTGCCTGTAGCCTTCATGGTCTTGAAACATTATTTCACAAGCATATAGGAGCTACCAAACTAATAACCTAAAATGTTTGGATCTCTAACATGTGTCTCCTGTACTAGAGCAATTTCTTGTTTCAGTTCCTAACACCATAGCAATTCACTTTCAGGTGCCTAATTGAGTATCAGTTAGGATGTGTTCAGCTGCCAAGACACAATATGACCAGCAGTAATATAAACACGTAAGAATTTCATTATCTCATGCGGTTCAGAGCTGGCAGATGAGCTCAACAAAACCATCACAGAGTGTGACTTCTTTTTTTTTTTTTCTGAACTGTCATCCTTAGTGTCATAGGAAATGGAAAATAATTTTCTCTTGGCCCAGCATAGTTGTTAACTGACACTCCTTTTAACAAAACACAGACTCACAAGAGAAAAACAATGGTATTAGCATGTGTATTTTATGCATATGGTGCAGAAAAAATAGTAAATCTCCACAGTAGACTTGGAAAGCTTAAATTCCATTCTTTACTGGAACAAAGAATGGAGGGCATAAGGGAAGTTATGATTGCTGGGAAATGCACCTGAAAGAAAGGTAAAACTTCTTGTTGTAGTTAGTCACACACTGCTGGGATAAATCTCCAAACCAGGAACAATTTTTTGGGAGGAAAGTATTTATTGAAACTAACAGATCCAGGGGAAGTTAAGGAAAAAGGCTTGCCCCCTTTCACAGATCCAAGCAGAGACAGAGACAGAAGCCTACCACCAGCACCTCAAACAAGCTTACTCTGAACTAGCAAACAAGAGGAACTCCAGGCTTGAGCTCAGACTACTTTTTGCATATGTATGGCTAGAATTCCAGACCCACCCCAGAAACATCTTAGGGCTGAACCCTAGGATCTGGCCAAGGTGACACACTTTTTTACAATTTTACAATTATAGTAAACTTTTGAATCTATTGGGGGACATTATTCAAACTACCGCAATCTACCCCTGGCCCCCAATAGAATTATAACTATCTATATTATGTTTAGTCCAACTTTAAAGATCCCACAGTCTTATCTGAACGTTAAGATTGTCTTTTAACTCTAAATTTTATAAAATCAAAACAAGTTATACCAGGGCGTGGTGGCACACACCTTTAATCACAGCACTCGGGAGCAGAGGTAAAAGGATCATCATGAGTTTAAGGCCATCCTGAGACTACACAGGGAATTCCAGGTCAGCCTGGGCTAGAGTGAGACCCTACCTCGAAAAACCAAAAAAAAAAAAAAAAAAAAAAAAAGTTATAACCTTTTAACATATAATGGCACAGAGTAAACATTTCTACCTGCTATGAGGCATAATAAGGAAAGACTGGGCCAACACAAACTCAACAAACATTAGCAAACATCCACTTCTGCAGTCTCTTGCATAGCATAACCGGAGTCACAGGATTTTCCGATTCTGTCCCTCTAGCTTGGCTGAGTAGCTGGGGAAACTTCCATCCCAAGCCAACAGTTCTCCATGGTAGCCCTTTCACAGTCCTGGTATGTCCAAAATGTCTTCCGGTCTCCATTGCAAACCATGGTCCACTTTCCAATAACTTCACTTGCCAATCAGGGACTTCACGCTCTGTTCCAAATATTGCATTTCAACAGTGGCTCCTGGAACCGTGTGCTCTTCACGACCCACTCCACACATGCATTTCTCATGTTTCCAAAAGCAATACCAGGTATGCAGGACACATCCATGTTGTTAATTCAGGGACTTAATAAATGTGACCTTGAAGAGCAGATTCCTTTTTTTATTCAGTGATTTCCTTTCCAGAGAGTTTGCACAGTCCATCTTTCTGTCCTTCCTGAGTGGAAACTCCTCCGGCATCTCTCCATTGTTTCAATGTAAAGCAGTTGGGCCATAATGAAAAGCCAGTCTCTGGGCCAGTAAGTTAAACTTTCTCTGAGGTTTTTCCAACTTTAAATCTTAAATTCTCAGTCCCATATCCCTTAGCCAAGCACACAGTCCATTTCTTAAATTCAGTCTTGGACAGTAGGACGCATCCACCCCTTGGCCCAGGCACACATTTCTATTAAAGTTTTCTGCAGTCTCTCCTTTCCCTTAGAACGTTCACAAGCCAAGCCTCCAAATGCAATTCTCTCTGCACTGAGCATTTCTAAATTCTCACCAGAATAGTCCATAAAACTTGGTTTACCGCTCTGGAAGGCATCTTCAGATGCAAGTATCAACTAAATAACAAACAAGAGGAACTCCAGGCTTGAGCTCAGACTGCTGTTTGCTTATGTATAGCTAGAATTTCAGACCCACCCCAGAAACATCTTAGGGCTGAACCCTAGTATCTGGCCAAGGTGACACACCTCCTCCAGCCAGAACTGGCTAGAGATAATTTACAATTTTAATAAACCTTTGAATCTATTGGGGTACATTATTCAAACTACCACACCTGTTAAAACAAAACAAAACAAAAGCCTCTCTAGATTTCTTATTAGTGGGAGTTCCCCCTTGAGCCCAGTTTCTTGGTCTCCATAAGAGTTTGCCATGGATCCCAGCTCTGAGTAAGGGTTATTTGCAACTGAGCAGATCTCTTAGCCAATCAGCAAGCCATTATTATCCACCTAGGATTAGCACCACTATTGCACAGATGAGCACTTCTTGGCTTGCTGGTCTCTGCCATATAGCATTCTCGGTAACATTGGTGGGTGTTGTACATCAGTGACCTCTGCTTTCTCTGAATATCATTGGCCAGTTTCTCCTGGCAGCTAGTGTAATGCCTTCCAGAACTACACAAGCTATCATCTGGAGCTGTTTACCTCTCTGGATACAGCAGGCTCTCTCGGTGTTGTGTGATGACAGTCTGTGGTATCTTCAGCATTAGGGTCTTACCTTTTGCCAGGGGAGGGTATTCAAGAGCTTTAACATAAGCCTGTCTTGTTTTGGGGACCTTGTGTGTCTCTTTGATCAACAGCTCTGTGTGGAAGTAACCAATTACATGGGCAGGGAGTTATAGGCCAGAGCAATTTTTTGGGGGGTTAGGCTTCCTCCCACACTATTCAGGGCCACTCTTACCAGGCAATGCCATAGCTTCCTTGAGAGCTTACTATATAAAAGTAAGGATTTTATAGTATCTGTTCATTATTGGTTTAGATTAGTGTATAAATTCCTCTCACCTGCCTATTCCTACCACACACCCCTATTCCTTCCACCCCCACTTGTCAGTTTCTCAATTCACCTATCATGTTTGTTTACTGTTCAAGCTTAACGTGGTTAGGAACCACATATGAAGGAGAATATTTAGTGTTTATCTCTCTGTTCTTGTGTGAGTTCACTACATATGATGTGTTCCAAGTCCATCCACTTTTCTTTAAATTTCATTATGCCATTTTTCCTTTCAGTTGAGTAGAATTCCATAGTGTACCACACTATGATATCCATTCGCCCAGTGATGGGCATTTGGGCTGATTCCAATTCTTACCTATTATTAACTAAGCCACTATAAACATGTTTGAGCAAATTCCTCTGTGCTGAAGTGAGGAATCTTGAAGGTAGGTGCCCGGTAGATGGATAGCTGGGAGCTGTATATGTATATGTATTTTTTCAAGAGCCTCCACATTGCTTTCCATAGTGTTTGTACATGTTTGCAATTCCACCAGCTGTGAATGAGGGTTCCTTTTTCCCTGCATCCTTGCCAGCATGTGTTGGTGGATTTTGTAATGATTGCCATTCTAACTAGAGTAAGGTGGAATCTCATTGTCTTGATTTGCATTTCCCTGATCAATGAGTTCTGTAAAATGGATCATGTATTCTAGATATCTCAGTCCTTCAAGCTCCAATCCCACTTACAATACTGAGCTGCATGTTTCTGCAGAAATGCATAATGAATGCTTGAGCATCATCTTTACTAAAGATTGCTGGAGATTTTTCTTCTTATTCTTTGATTTGAAAAGAAAAAATGTGTAGGGTAAGCTTTTAATAACATTATTAAAATGTATTCTACATATACATCATGACACATTTCTCTCAATCTCTTTCCTGCTCCTATTAAAAAATTGTTACTGTTTTTATGTGAAAGTCATTCCTCTAGAATCCTAAAGACTAGGCTAGGCACACTGCCACATTAGGACAAGAAAAAAGATAGAGTTCTGTAACCCCAAATCTATCTTCCTTGAAGTGAGAGTAATTAAACAGTCTTGGTCAAGGTGAGACCTGCTTGGTCATCATCTTTGTTCTTGATCTTCAAGGTGTTGCTTTTTCTCATAGTAGTCCTTATTATCATGAGGGGAGTCCTCTATTTCTTGTAAATGATTATTCCTGCTCTAATGTGCAGACTTACCTTCACATATAATTTCCCTTAACTGGAGAGTTGTTTGTTCTAGACTCCTTGCTGCTTGGGGAGAGTTTAGGTCTCTTAACAGAAAGAGGTTTATTGTCTGTGGTTGTTCCTGGAATCCATGGAGACTCCTTGTTTCAGAAAATTAAAAGAGTAGAACTTTCAATGCCTTTAGGGGTCTGTAACAGGTGATAGATGTCATTGGTCTACCCTGCTTAGTTACCCTGTGGGCTAACTTGAGTCAAGGCTTCCCAGGAAGGGCAATTCCTAAATGCCTATTAAAATGTAGTATCAGAACCTGAGTAGTTCCCACAAAGAGGTCTAGATTCACCACACTTTATTATGAAAATGATTTAAAATAAATTAATTTCACACTTCTGCAGCCTAGGCAACATACATAATTCTAAAATATTTTGAGAAAGCGCTCATATATGGTATGGAGCCAAAAACAACAATTCTAAAATGAAATCCTTTTTTAGTATGTATTACAAATTTCCTTAAAAGAGAACATATTTCACAGCCTACAATGTGACATTATTGTTGCACAGCAGTAAAGTTGATGTGTGTAGATTGTGGCATGCATCCAACCATGTCATCCATCAAGAAAATTTCC
>PVHP010014465.1:0-39105 GCA_004024765.1 Zapus hudsonius | reverse complement strand
CATGTTTCTGGGACAAGCACACTGTAAGAAGCAGCTTTTAGGAGAAAAGAGTTTATTTCAGACTTACAGAATCCAGGGGAAACATCATTATGGCAGAAGAAGCTGGCTCTACAGATCCATAGCAGAGAGACACCACCAAACAGCCAGAAAACACCAAAAGCCAGAGCTCAAACTGGCTCTGAATATACCTGAGGGCTGGACTACAAGATCTACTCCAGCAAGCTGCTTGAGACTTACGTAGGAAGCTTAACCTTAATCAAAAATCTCTGAGGCTATGGGGGACATACACTCATATTCAAACACCAGTTAGGAATGTGTAGGATCCCCAGCACAGCAACAAGCCTGTTCACACTGCAGGGAACAACTAAGAGGTATATAACTCCTCTAAGACTAAGGAATCCAGTTCAGAAGTCCTAGTGTCTAATACTTTGCATATGTAAGCTCCAGCTGTTCTTTAAAATTAACATCATTTTTAATTTTAAATTTAAAAATTATTTGTTAGGAGAGAGAGAGAGAAAGAGGGAGGAGAGAGAGCTTTGTGCATCTGGTTTTACATGAGTACTGAGGAATTAAACCCAAAATATAAGGCTTTACAAGTTAAGCACCTTTAACCACTAAGCCATTTCCCCAACTCTGCATATCATTTTTATTAAACTGAGAATGAAAATCACTTGCCATCTCCCAAACTACAAGCTTCTTCCTAGATACAATCATGGTCTGAATATTAAGTGTCCTTCCATAGGCTCATCTGTTGAATGTTGGTTCCCCAGCTGGTGATGCTATTTTGGAATGTGGTGGAAACTTTAAGAGGTTGGGTCTAGCTGGAGAAAGGAAGTCTCTAGGGGTATGCCTTTGGAAGATATACCTGGTCTTCAATCCCCTCTTTTGTTTCTGTTTCCTAAATACTATGATATAAGCAGCCTTCTCTTACATATGCACCTACCACCACAATATTCTGCCATACTCAGGGCCCCAAATCTATGGAGCCAGGCACTGCAGACTCAAATTTCTGAAACAACCCAAAGTAAATTCTTCATTGTGGTGGTGTGAATGTAAGGACTCATGTTTTTATGATTAAGCCTCATAATCCCCAGCTGGTGGAGCCTTGCTGGAGGAGGTGTGTAACTGGGGATGAGCCTTGAAGTTTATTTCTTCAGCTTCATTAGGTAGAAGTAGCTCACTCTTGCTGCTTCCTTCCAGCTGTTGTGACAAGATGTAATGCCTTGTCTGTTCTTACCATGCTTTCTCCACTTTGAGGAAGCTTTCTCCTCCAGACTGTAAGCCACAACAAATCCCTTTTCCCACATAATTTGCTTCTGGTTTGGTATTTTGTCCCAGCAAGTATAAGTTAACTGCTACATAAAATTGGTAATGAGAAGTGGGGCTACTACTTCAGTGAACCTGACCATGAGGGGTTTGGTTTTTTGGAACTAATGTGTGGGAGGAATATGGAAGAATTTGGAACTCTGACTAAATGCATTTCGCATCAGGAGATGGCCATGGATCTCTGGAGTACAGTGGTAAAATGTGGTGGTTTGAACGTAAGCTGTCTCCCATAGCTTCCCCTTCAGATTGCCAGCTGAAATAAACTCTTTCCTCTGTCCTATATGTTGCTTCCGGTCAGGTGTTTTGTCCCAGCAACGAGAAGGAACTTCTGTACTTCTTTAAGTTGTTTATATCAGGCTTTTTGTCACTACAATAAGAATAGCAAGTAAAACATCATTCTAAGAACTTGGCTAAGATGAACAATGTGTAAATTTATTTTTCTTCTATAGAGTCTGGAAAAATCTAAGTACTGGACTGCTATACATGACATTTGCTGATAAATGTTGGAGAGTAATCTTACCTGACACCGATTTTCTAGATTCTGCCTCATTTTCCGCTCTGCTGTCAGGCGCAGCTCTTGCTGTTTATTGTGTGCTGAGGTTTCATATTGGCTCTTGGCTAACAGTTGCATCTCTTTCTGCAGGTTTGTCATTTCAGCTACAAATCTCTGGATACTCAATGACTGGCAGGCACACAGAGGAAAACCTTTAGCAACTATAAGTTTGGAACTTAGCGGGAATGGTAAGCATAGATTTTGTGGAATTCATCTACCTGTTCATAGTTTTTTTTCTGATACTGTTCCTTAATTATCTCCATCTGCCTCAATTCTGTTTCTATTTGCTGAAAGTAAATTCATTAATAACATAAAAAATAGGTCAGTAGAATAGTTTTCTTTAGGATGACAGAATCTAAAGTTATCAGTTTCTGCTGGGTTCTATTTCCTATCTATCTCACTGACCCCCAAAGAGCAAAGTCCAATGAAATCATTTGAAAGAGACAGATGAGCCCAACGGTGACAGGTAACTTACTGAGGAACCCGACCTTTACTAGGCACACCCCACTGAAACAGAGACAGCCCCACAAAGGCATCCTGCCCGCTTCCCAGAGAAGACATATTGCTATGAGGGTTCCTAGGCCTCCTTCCCAGACACCAAGGGAGTGAGGACAGGGTTAGGTTCCCACACAACCTTTATCCTCTCCACGTTCTGAGCATTATTTGCCTTTGACGACAGATGCAGCTTGATTTGGGCCTTTTGGGTCTTTAGTTTCTCCTTGTTATTGTTCAGTACTTTTTCTAGATCAGTAAGTTTCTGTCGTAGCTCTCGGTTTGTCCGGGACACTTCCACTGATCTGAAGTTGGCTTCATCAAGGGCTTTCTTCATCTTACAAAAAAAAAAAAAAAAAAAAGGGAAAATTAGAGACCATTTACTAACCACTCAGTAAAGCAAGCTCAGTTTTGTTCCTGTCTTTCATTTTCTTTGAATCTCCATTTTAAAATGAAGCGTTGCAATAAATACTGATGTCTAATCATGCAACAAATCAAGTGATTTCCATATTTTTTTTAACATTAGACAATATTTATTAGACTCTATAAAACTGTAAATGCATAGACATTTTAAGAGCATGCCTTGTAGTCAGACAGACCTAAGTTCCAATTTTAGTTTCAGTATTTATGTGTGGAGTAAGTTTGGGATTTTAAGTTCAAGCCTCTGGTCCATCAACTGGAAAATAAATATGTAGCTATTGTATAATATTGTATAAGGCACAATAAGAATTCAATAAGACAAAATAGAGAAAGAATGCAGAATCTGGCATACAGAATTGCTCAGTGGTTATTACCATGCTATGGGCTTTGCTCTTGCTGCTGCTTACAACCTCACGTCTCAAGAAAATCACTGATGCTGTAGGTTACATATGCTCCTCAGCTGTTGACCAAGGCAGCATGCGGTTTCTAGTATTGCTCTGTTCTTACGTTTTAATAACTCTGTCTCATGGGATGTTATTGTCATGGTTATTACTTCAATGAAGTTGCATTATCATGCTTCCTCATCCTAATGTTCCTTTAAAAGCAGCGCCTCTTGAACCTTAAAAAGAGGCAGCTAAGGATGGAGAAGATAGGAAGATGGCTTCTCAAAGTAGTGTTTCACAACAAATGCAGTGAAGACTTTCTGTGTCGTTTATCTCCACACAGTTCCTTTCTTCAGAACTTAACTATACACCCCACTCTTCATCACCACCCACCTCATGTTACCTCATGTCATAGCTGTGCCTACACCTAGGCCAGCCCTAACCACCATTACTTACTTATGTTTAGGCACTATGATAGTTACTTTACAAATACTCTCCAATTTAGTTCTTTAAACAAACCTGGAACGTATTTGTGATGACCTCTATTTTATGACTCAGGAAATTGACTCAGAAGTTAAGTCACTTATAGTAAATACACAGATAACACCAGGCAGAACTGAGACCCAAACAATGCTCCCTCCATGAACCCACACCTGTTGCTAACAGAAATTCTCACAAATGCCTCTCTTCCTCTGTTCCCTGTTCTCCTCACGTGTTCACCATCTTCACGGTCCTTGTTAAAAGGACTTTCACTTTATAATGATCTTCGGCTAATAGTACATTTCTCCATTCAGGGTACCCCTGTTTCCCACAGGATCTCCTTCTTACATGTACACTTACACAGTGGTTTATAGCTTGCAAAATTGTTCTACATATCATTAGTTGAAGTTGATTTGTGAATCACAACTGTCAGTGATAATTGCTAAATGTAATTAATTTGTTAAGACACAGATGAGCCATTCCAATGAAGTCTTGTAATTATAATTCCTTTCTCTTCCATGTTCATGATACACTTAACGTGTTTATTTCATATACTTAATGTGCCTATTTTCCCTATTTAAACAGATTTTTTATTTATTTAACCCTTATTTTAAACTGAACTATTTTTCTTGGGCCTTGATCATCAATTACACAAAAAGCATTTTGGTTTTCTGATGCCTCTCCACATCCAGCTTCTCTTCATTATTCTCTGCTCTTCATATTGTCACAATAACTTCCTTAGACTGCCATCTGTATCATTTCTTGATCAACCCCTACAAGGCTCCATTTTTTTTTACCTAACAGTTCACATTCAGTGATGATGTGGGCAAGGCTATTGATCAGCTGTCCCATCTAAGCTAACCTCTCATTCTCTGATAGTTCCAAGACTTCTGAGCAGAGAGGCTCCTCCCCATCTGCTCATGTGGGCTGCCCATTTTGGTAGCTCAGCTTTGCTCAGGCTCTTCTGGAGGAGGTCTAGCCCCAAATTTTGGTCAGGCTCAAAGCTGTGCTTTCATTATTCCTCCTGTCTTCAAGCATTCAACCACCTGAAAAAAACTCTCCCTTATTTTGAACTCCTTCAGAGTCATACACTGCCTCTAGCTATCAAGAAAGGCTCCCTGATGTCCTTCTATTTGCCCCATGTCCAGAGTGGCTATCACAACTAAACAAGGGATATTTAGCACACACAAGAGCACAGGTATATGCACTGTGGATGAGGACACAGGTGAAAGGATCTGTCTGTCACACAGCAATCCTATTCTATCGATTCAGTTCTTACTCTCCTATAGAACAAGCTCTTCTCTGGACATTCCCTTTGCCTGGCAGAGAACTATGTATCAAACTGTGTTGTCTATTTTAAATTGTTGCCTTACAAACATGGCTACATTGCATCTGGCTTTCTGATCAGAGGGGGATTTGAAGAGCTAGGCATTCTCTGCACCCTATCTGCTGGTCATCCTCTGAAGAGGCTTTCATCCAGAGTCTTGTCACTTCACTCCATACCTCAGAAACTTCCCGTTGTGCTGCTTTCTTCGCAGTTTCTCTCTCTGTTTGAAACTGCTTTCTGAGAGCTTCTATGCGTTCGGCATGCAACTCGGCCTCTACTTTGGATTCCTCAGTCATCCGTTCTCTGCATTGAAGCAAAAGGATGACAAAAACACGTTAGAAATTTTCTCAGGAGGCAAGACGGATCTGTAGAGGAAACATCAAATCACCTGCTGTAATTCCCTCAACTAATTTTACCTATCTTCTGATCTGAAAGGAAGAAATGCCCGATCTCAAGTTCGATAATAGCCCTTCCACTTTGTTCTTTCCTCAAGCTCAGCGGTCTCTTCTGTCTACTCTCATCAGGATCCAGTTCCTCCTGCCCTGCTTACAAGATGGAGGGCAGCAGAACCAGTTCTGCACAGCACCTGGAGCTGTTCTCTGATCTTTCTTTTCCATATTTATTGTCAATAATTAGATACATTTTATGAGCAAGTCTTGTGATGGTACCCCTATTTCCCTCCTTCCTGTCCCCAACCCGCTGGGGGCCCCCCCCCTCAGTTGGCTTGCTGGACCTGTCCTTGGGACAGGGGCTTATGGATTAAATGAGAGCTAGCCAGTTTTTTCCTTTGTGTGTTGTTGCTGGGGGGGTGGTGGTGGTGGCTCTGGGTGTTCTCCCCCAACGTGGCTCTTGCAATCTTTCTGCCCCCTGTTCCGCTCAGATCCCTAAGTCATGGTGGGTGTGTTCTCTGATCTTTATCTTCATTACTGTTATCATTGCCTACCTGTGCTCAACAGCTTACTCCCTATTCATATGCTTAACTTTGTATGTGTGTGTGTGCATGCGTGTGTGCATGTGTTTGCATGTGGACACACATGTGTAAGTCATCCTCAGTTGTTCTCCACCTTATTTCCTGAGGCAGGGTCTCACACTTAACTCAGAGCTCACTGATAGCTGATTTGCTAGTCTCCCTATCCAGCTTGCCTTGGGGATCTCCATTCTCTGCCTTCCAAAAGATGGAATTGCAGGAGGACACCAAGCTCACGTGGTATTCATGTGGGTGCAGGGGATCCAAACTCCCATCCTCACACTTATTCAGTAAGCACTTTATCCACTGAGCCATCTCCCCAGCCCCATAATCTCATACTGCAAGGCGACCTCTATCTCTCACCTCCCTCTTCCTGTAAATGACCTCACCATGACTTTTTTAGGAGTGGTGGGAGGGATTACACTTTATGGCCACCTAAAGGATTTTCAGAATGTTCAGGGCTTGGAATGTAAACTATAACAGTCTAAGCTGACACTGACAGGTTTTTAAATGATTCTGCCCACCAGTGTATAAACACAACACTGTTTTAACCATCACTGAGCAGTGCCATTTGAAACACACACCTCATGTATGACAAGTACCTTGAACATCTTTATGCACACTGCCCTTCCCTCAGGTACACGTTTGCATGGGATGATAGTAGTTAAATAATATAGTTTAAGACAAAACTTTAGTGGCTTGACCTGAACTTGATGAGGTTGAGCTAACTAAACTCAATGAAAATAAAAAATAATTAAATATTTAAATAATTAAATATTATGGCTTCCTATTTTCTTAGAGGTAGCCATCCCCTTTCTGGATGAATTAGTCCCACCCAGACTGCTGCTAAGTCATGAATTTATTTCAGTTTTCTTTTCTTTTTCTTTAAAATATTTTTTTTTATCTGAAATCACATAGAGATAGAGACAGATAGATGGGGGCGGGATGAATGGGCAGGCATGCCAGGGCCTTTAGCTACTGCAAATGAACTCCAGGTGCAAGTGGCACTTTGTGCATCTGGCCTACGTGGGTACTGGGGAACTGAACCCAGGTGGTCACTTTGCTGAGTCATCATCTCCAGCCCTACTCTGGTTTTCTTAAGACAGGGTCTTACCATATAACTCTAGCTGGCCTCATACCAATGTTGCCTAAATTTTTGGTTAACCTTCATAGAACGAAGAAATTGATAGATGAGGAGTTGTTGAGAGGGAGCCCCTAATGGGTCTGCTGCTGTTCAGCTGGGCCTGGCTGCTGACTAGGGCGGGGCTGGGGGGCGGGGCTCCCACTTCTAGAGGCTCCTCCCTAGAAGACACCGCCCTTACTTGAAGGTTTCCAGATTCTGCCGCTCCAGTTCTTTGCTTTCCAATTTTTCTTGAATGTGATCTAGTTTAGCTTGCAGATGATTATTTGTCTGGAGAGCTTGCTCTAGGCTCATGGCCAGTTTCCTGTTGTCTTCTCTAGTTACATCTAGAGACTTCTGCAGAGGCTCCATCTGAAAGAAGAGTGCCTTTAAGTGCACGGTAACCGCTGCAATACTGTAAATTAACTGCTGCACTGTATCTGTGTGTGCCACTGAAGTAACCATGGAAATACCGTGTAATTACTGCTTAAACTAGGCCATTGAAATACCATGTGAAACTAGAAACAATATTCTAGATGACTGGAGGACATGCATACACATACATATGCCTGGAATATAGAAGTACCTGGAACAAACGCACGTGGATGTGTGCATATTTGTACACACATAACAACTTACAGCAGGAACTGCTTGAGAGAATCTAAAAAGGCAATGGGAAGGGTATATTTCACTGCCCACCAGAGATCTTTGAAAATGGAATTAGCTTAAATTACCCTACTTTCAACTTTTTTATTGCTATCATTTATTTGAGAGAGTGAGAATGGAAGAGACAGACAGACAGACAGACAGACAGACAGACAGACAGACAATGGGTGTGTCAGGGCCTCCAGCCACTGCAAAGGAACTTCAAAAGCATGTGCCATCTGCTTTACTTGGGTGCTGGGGAACTGAACACTCATCCTTCTGCCTTATAGGCAAGTGCCTTAACCATTGAGCCGTCTCTCCAGTCCTAAAGTTTTTTGTTTTAACTAGTTCTCTTCCTGATTCTCTGAAAAGAGACACTTGTAACTTTTCCTTGTGTATTCTTCCCAAAAATGCACATACACACAGAAATACATATTCAGTGTGGGCACACACATTATGTATGTGTTTCCTCACTAATAATGGGATCACTCTATCTACTTCTTTTTACTATTTTTATTTATTTAAGATATGGGGGGGATGCCAGGGCCACTTGTCACTGAAAAGAAACTCTACCACTTTGTGCATCTGGCTTTATGTGGGTGTTGCAGAATTGAACCTGGGCCTTTAGGCTTTGTAAGCTAGTGCTTTCAACCACTTAGTCATCTCTCTAGCCCAACTAACTACTTCTGACACTACAGTTTATTTTCTAAAGACTCTAATGTCTGAAATCATTTGCGAATTAACAAAATGAAACAATTTGGACAATACTACAGAATTAATCATGACTCATCATTAAGACTGGAGGTTCATCTCTCATATGCAAATATGTCACTGCCCAAAGGAACTTGATCTTATTGCTTCATTTTTCTACACTAGTAATGTCCCATGAAAACTGAGAAGGTCAATGTGTCAGCTGTGAATGCCCGGCTGTACCTCACTGCTGTGCTGGGCCTCCACCACCAGCATTCTGGCCTGCCACTGGTCCACTTCAGCTTCCAGCTTCTGAACTCTCTGCTGATTTAAAGCCCTAGAAGTGGAAAGTAAAGACGTGACTCAGAAAAGAAAAATCTATACATGATATGACTTGGGAGCTTGAGGACACTCTCCTTTTGAGTTCAAATAGCACCATTAACAGTAGTAATCGCTGATAAAATTATCTGAGAGTTGGTAGATGAAAATTACAGCTTCATTTTAGAGTAAGGGGCTCAGGAATTAAGTAACCTGTCCCATGTGGGATTCAACTTGGCTTACAATATTAGGTTATCGATGTTTCGGATTGATGGGCTGTCAATTTTATACACTGAATTACTAGTTAAAAAGTTACTATAAGGGTTTGGTCTGCTGTGGAGATTGTTGCTTCTAAATAGAATAGCTATTTAGAAATTTACTGTGACTAGTGAACACTACCTTAAATGTCATTCTCTTGACTTTTTAAATTCAAAGTAATATACCTTTATTATATGCAACAATAAAGATCACAGTGACAAAACAGAATTCATTTGTTTTCTCATAACATAAACTAATATGTAAAGGCAATATATACAGTGTATTTCAGACTATTCCTTAAACTTAAAAATATTTACATAAATTTGAAATAGTCAATAACGCTTACTAATAAAATCGAGAATTCTCAAAATGATTAATCTAAAATAACTACTAATTTTGAAGTAATAATAGTAATAAGTGAATAATTAATTCAAATTAATTTTATAGCTTCAAGCTCAATATTTCATTTTTGTGGAGCTAGGGATTGAACCTGGGTTCTTGTACATACTATGCAAGTACTCTAACATTGAGGTAGACACTCAGCCCAGCTTCAAGTTATCTTGATATTATTCAATAGAACTAAGGCAGCATTAGGCTTAAATGGTACAAGAAGGAGCAACAAGGTTAAAGAGAATGTAATATGGCACACAAATTTCAAGGACACATTTTCCTTCATACCACTACAAAACAGGGTACTTTTGTCTTTCTTTGCAATCTTTCTAATTCTAGATTTCCCCTAATCTGGCAAGCAGGTGGCTTCGTGTTCTCACTACGCACTGCTCCTTAGTACCAAGGACAGAAGCAGAACCCCAGGCACCTTTCTTTCTTGAGGCCCGCGATCTCCGAGTCCCTGCGACCGAGCTCTATCTGAACTTTCTCCAGAGCGCCCTGCATCTTGCTGTGAGAAGCCAGCACATTTTCCAGCATGATCGTCACTTTGCAGTTGTCTTCCTTAGCCTCTGCCAGCTGCCGCTGGAAGTTTCCCACCTGAAAGGAAATGAAACAAGACAAAAAAACTTGGTCTTTCCTTGCTACTGTTGATCCCCTGGGAAAGAGTATGGCAAGCAGATAAGACAGAATGCTAAGATGGACTATGAGAGTATATTTTATTTTTATGTTTCCCGAGAAAAAGAAAGCAGACCCTATGTCTCTAGGAAGTGTGGCAACTTTGCAGCTACTGTTGGGACCCAGCTTGCACACCGACTGGAAATCCTGGGTGGAAATTCTATGGTTCCGAGGTGATCCCAGGCTGGAATGCTTGGTTGTCTTCTTGTGGGCTCAGGGAAGACACACCTGGAATCTGAGGAAAACCAGCTAGACAGGACTCTATGCTCTACTACAGTTACTGGTACATCCATGTTTACTGCTGCTCTATTTACCGTAGCGAAGGATTGAAATCAGCCCAGATGTCTATCAATGGACAAATGGATAATGAACATGTGGTACACATACATGATGGAATCCTATTCAACAGTACATAAAAATTGAAATTATGAAATTTTTAGGAAAATGGATGGACCTGGAAATAATTATATGAAATGAAGTGACCCAAATGCAGGAAGACCAAAACTGCACATTCTCTCTGATATGTGGGCCTTAGCTTAGAGTATCTATAAGTATGTATACGTAGGAGAGTGAATGTGGGTAAGACCTATAAAGTAGAATGGTAATCAAGAGTGAGTCTAAAGAAATAAGCAGGAGGAGGGGTGAGGGACCGAAGGGCGGAAGGGCTTAGATGGAGGGGTTTGGAAGGAGAAGGGGGAATGAAAATCAATTACAACAAATTTATATATGAAAATGCCAGCATGAATGATACCTAAACATCTGTATGCTAACTAGTAAAATATAAGTTAAGAAAGACTATAGGAGAAAGTGGGAGCTGCCCAAGAATGATGTGGCTCATAGCCCTTCTTCCTCTTCAGAAAGGGAAACGCAGCAGGTGCTGTCAGCAGGGCTGAGGTGTGGATGGATGAGTAGAGAAAGTGTGGCTTATATACACAATGGACATTACTTATTCATACATCAGAATAACTGAGTTCTGTCATCTGGAGAAACATGGACAGAACTGAAGGATATTAGGTTTAACTGAAATAACTCAGGCATAGAGAGATACATATTTTCACTTAAATATGAAAGTAAAAAGGGGATCTCAGGGAAGTGGAGAACTATGTCTGCGAGAGCCTGGGAAGGGTGGTGGTGGACATAGGCTCCTTAACTACTGCAGAGGTGCTCTTGGGCACAAGGGAAATCTCCTGATGCATTTTACTATGATAAGATCACAACTACTTGCATGTTTCAGTTACAAATAGTACACAAAGCTAGTAGAAAATGTTCCCTGTACAAAGAAATGATTGGTATCTGAGGTGACAGATATGCCAAATACCCTATGTTTGCTACAAAGGAATGTATTAAATTGCTATGCAATATCCAATAAATAATTTCTTTAAATATAAATATGTTTAAAAGTGTGGGATGTGACCTCTGTTTCATGAGAATGTTAAGGAGAAAAGATCAGAGTGCTTTCATATCACACTACAGCTACAAAAGGTGGTCCCAGGCCTTGGGTGGGTGCAAACAGGGACTGAGGCAGGATGACAGAGTTTGAGACCAGCTGAAGGTACATATTTAGACCCTGACTCAGAAATAAAAAGAGAGCTACAGAAGTGAATTAAAAAAACTCACTGAAATATGAAGACTATTACTACAAAAGTCAGATGGATTATAACAAAAAATAGTACTTTTTCTTTTTGATTTTTTTAAAGAAAGTAAATAAAATATTCCACCAGGAGTTACACAATGCAGCTTTAAGGAAACTATTTTAAACTATTCTAAATGATGCTTCCTTTGGGAAGAGAAATCTTCCTCTGATCAGTTCTTCATTCTTCAGGAGGGGAAAGGGGATTTAGAAACGTGGGGTGAAGTGCTTGGGCTGCCTTGCCTTCTTGTTCTCTCTGTCCTCCAGGGCCTCCAGGTCCCCTTTCAACTTCTGGCTCTCTCTCAGAGCTGTGTCACGACACTTCACTGCTTGGGACAGCTCCTCTTCACTTTTTTCAAGAATAGATTTCACCTTGGTAGGAAAAAAAGAAACAATACCTAACTTTCTGAAAATACAATAAATCAGTGATTAGAAAGCACAGCAATTTTACAGACCAAACATCCATTTTTATGAATAAGCTCTACCTTCATTAAAATAACAAACAAAAATATCTGTGAATAAACATGGGCAAACCTAACTGTAAGCGAGCTCCTGGAAAACAGGCACAGAAAGAAGACAAGCTAAAAGTAAAATGGAGAGAAGCTACCATAGCTGGCTTTCTTCTGAAAGTGTCAAGAATTCTCAACTAAAGGCATGCTTTGAAGCTGCCTCTGTGAAGGACAAATGAGAAAAGCCTGGAGAACAAAGAATCAATTGATTCCAAAAAAGAAAGACTGAAAGAACGTGGGGAGTCCCCAGGGAAGGTGGCAGGATGGGGAGAGTTTGTTGAACCAGACCATGGACCTGGTGAAAAGGAGCAAGGAAGCCTCCTCCTCAAGGTGCACAAGCCTCAAATCCACTGGGAGGAATCCTCCACTTGTCATCTTGAAAGAGAAATGACTAAGACTCAGCTACCCTCAGGCTTATTCACAAGGAACAATCACAAGTCTCAGAGCCGGGGAAGGACATAGAGAGAGAAGGTCAAGTGGCAGGAGGCTCCAACTAGGCAGTGAATGGTATGGGGGGGGGAGTTGCTAGTAGCCTGAGCTTAGCCCCTGAGGATAGCTGCAGAGCCTAGGTCCCAGAGCCTGAGACCAGCAGGTAGACAACCTCTGGGGGCACCTTTCTGGGGTTCACTGCTGGTGAGACTGAGAACCCCGAAGCTCAGTGGAGTACAGGACTGCTGCAGGCTTACCCTCCATCAGGACATTTTGATTGAGTGGGCTTCGAAAGTGCTAGGCTGGTCCTTCTGTACAGATCTCAGTGCTCTCTGTTCATTCACTCCCCAACACACTGGGCAGGGTGGCTAGAACACCAGGCACCCCAGGATCAATGAATGAAGCAGGCTTGGGCCCTGGGAGAATCTGTTGGCCCAGAAGATAAAGCTAAGAATGGTCAGCACAGGCTGTGGTACACAAGGGAGGGATGGTCCTAAGGGAACTCAATTCCCTGGGACATCTGACTCTTGGATGGTCCAGTCCAAACCACAGGGAAGACTTCTTCAACTTATGCACTGGAGAAATGGCTCAGCGGTTAAGATATTTGTCTACAAAGCCTCATGGCTTGGGTTCGATTCCCCAGTACCCACATAAAGCCAGATGCACAAAGTGGTGCATTCACCTGGAGCTCGTTTGCAGTGGCTGGAGGCCCATTCTCTCTCTCTCTCTCTCTCTCTCTCTCTCTCTCTCTCTCTCTGCTGGTAGATAAATAATCTTTTAAGAAAGACTTCTCTAACTTAAACTGCTTCCCTCCACCTGGCAATGATTTAAGGGAACCCAGAAAGAAGCTGTTCCAATATTTCATCATCATTATTATTTTTTTTGCCATTTGCGTCTCCCCCTTTATCTTTTACTGTAGTTTTTGTGAATCCTATTCAACAGTAACCCGTGCTGTGTACGTGTGTAGTATGTGTGGTATGGTGTGGTGTATGCAGGTGAGCTCCTGGAGGTCGGAGGCCAGCCTTGGGTGTCTCCTTCTGCTCTCCAACATGGTTTGCTTGAGACACAGTCTCCCACTAAACCTTTTTTCCAGAAGTTCCCATACAGATTTCCATAGTTGGCTGTAACAACTTGCACTCCTAGAAACAGTGAATAGACTCATCTTTTCCCTGAACCTGTTTTCCTCTAGCAGTCTCAGTATTTCAGGTTTTAAATTAAGGCCTTTGGTCCGCTTTGAATTGACTTTTATACAGAGATATGGATCTACATTCATTCTTCTACAGGTGGATATCCAGTTTTGCCAACATAATTTCTTGATTAGGCTGACTTTCCCCCCAGTAGATCCATTTGACACCTTTGTCAAAAATTAGGTGGCCATAGCTGAGTGGGTTCTCTCTTGACCCTCTGTGCTGTGGTACTAGTGTGCATACTGTTTTTGTGCCAGTTCCATGCTCTGTTGTCACTGTGGCTCTGCGGTATAATTTGAAGCTAGATATTGCAATACCTCAAGCAATGGTTTTTCTCTTTAGGCTATTTTCAGTCTTTTGTATTTCCAGAACGTCATTAGAATTTTGATACAGTGGCAATTACTTCTGATGACAGCTATTTTCACAATTTTCATTCTGCCGGTTCAGGAGCATGGAAGGTACTTCCATCATCCAGTATCATCTTTAATGTCTTCTTTCAATGTTTTTCAGTTTTCATTATAGAGGTTTTTAACTTCCTTTTTCAAGTTTATTCTTATGTATTTTATTTTTTGAGCTATTGTAAATGGGATATTTTTTCTTTCTTTCTCAGCAAGTTCATTATTGATAAATGTAAGTTACTAAATTTTGTATGTTGATTTTTCTATCTTGCAACTTTACTGAAAGTATTTATTTAGGTCAAAGAGTTTTCTGGTAGAGTCTGTAGGGCCTTTTAAGTATAGAATCACGTTGTCTGTAAATAGGAATAATTTGGCTTCTTCCTTTCCTATTATTATCCCTTTTATATTTTTCTCTTATTGGTATAGGTAAGGCTTCTAACACTTATACTGAATGCAAGTGGAGAGAATGGACACTCTTGTTTCATTCCAAATTTTTTAAGAAATGTTTTTTCTTCTTTGTTTAAAGTTTTATTGTATAAAGCTTTTATTATTTTGAAGTACATTTCATCTACTCCTAATTTCTCCAGTGTTTTTATCATGAATGCAGGTTGAGCTATTTCAGATGCCTTTTCTGTATCTATCAATGCGATCATGTGATTTTTGTCCTTAAATTTATATGGTGTTTCACACTTATTGATTTGCGTATTTTGAACCAAACTTGCATCCCTGGAATGAAGTCCACTTCATTAAGATGTTTAATTTTCTTAATGTGTTCTTGAATTTTGTTTGCAGATATTTTGTTGAGAAATTTTGCATCTGTGTTCATCAGGGAGATTAGTCTGTAGCTTTCTTTTTTTTATTGTGTTTTTATCCAGTTTTGCATCAGGAAATACTGGCTTTGTAGAAGGAATTTCTGTTCTGTGGCATAGTTTGAGAAGACTTGGTATTAGATCTTCCTTACAAGCTTGATGGAATTCAGCAGTGAACCCATCTGGACCTGGGCTTTTCTTTGTGGGGAAGAGTTTCAACTACTGCTTCTACCTCATGGATTATCATGCATCCATTTAAAGCCTATATTCTGGCTTTAAATCTCTATTTCATAAATGTCTGCCCTAATGTTTATTATTATTGGCTTTGGCTTCTTCTTGGTTTTCTTTCTCTTTTTGGTGGTGGTGCTGAGGATTGAGCCTAGAGCCTTACATAGGCAAGCTTGATGCTGTACTGTTGAACTACATCCCTAGACCTCCTCTTGGTTTTCTAGAAGCTTGAAGTGCACTATTAAGTTACTTATTTCATAACATGCAGCTGTTTTAAGTTGAGCACTTACAGCTACAAACTTTCCTCTTCCTTCCTACACAGTATTCCTTTGAGAATTTCTAAAGTGTTGCCTTGGCTGTTATGGATCTCCTTAATCTGTGTTTATTTTGAAATATCTTTATTTTTCCATCTATTTTGAAAGATGACTTTGTTGGGTATAGCAATTTTGGTTGTCAGTTATTTACTTTCAGAGCTTAAAATATATCTTCTAGTTCTTTCCTGGTTTTTAGGTTTGCTAGAGAAAGATCTGAAGTTATTCTGCTCTTCCTGCCTTTATATGTGCATTGGCATTTTCCCTTACAACTTTTAGGATTGCTTCTTTGCCTCATACCTTTGATATCTTGACTATGATGTGTTCTAAAGAGGCTCTTTTCTGGTCATGTCCACTTGGGTTTCTAAATGCCTCTTGTGTTTGGATATTGACTTCTCTGGGTTTAAGAAATTTGCAACTATAATTTATCAAATAATTTGTCTATTTTTATATTTTATTTTATATTTTATTATTATTTTATTTTGAGGTAGGGTCATTACTCTAGCCCAGACTGACCTAGAGGTCACTGTGTGGTCTCAGGGTGGCTTCAAACTCAGGCAATCCTCCTACTTCTGCCTCCAGAGTGCTGGGATCAAAGGCATGCACTCCCAAGGCCAGCTTTGTCTATTTCTTTTTCTTTTTTTTTGAGGCAGGGTCTCACTTTAGCCCAGGCTGACCTGGAATCACTATGTAGTCTCAGACGGGCCTTGAACTCATAGTGAGACTCCTACCTCTGCCTTGTCTATTTCTTTTATTTTATCTCAGCTCCTTCTTTTTTTCTATTTTTTCTTTATTATCTTTATTAGTGTATTATTAGATATACTTATGAGCGAATAATGTGTTGATGTCCCCAATTTCCTGATTTCCCTCTTCCCTGTCCCCAGTCAGCTGGGTATCCTCCTCTGTGGGAAAACTGGATCAGTCCATGGGGTAAGGGGTTATGGATAGCCTAGGATTCAATCCAGTTCCACCCCCCCTTGTATGTTGTTACTGAGGGGGCTTTGTCTCTGGATATTCTCCTCCACCATGGCTTTTACAATCTTTCCACCCCCTATTCCGCTCAGTTCCCTGAGTCATGGTGGGTGAGTATTAAGGCTGCTTTATTGTTGAGGTCCTAGAGACTTCTGTACTTCTGATTTAGGCTGTGTTGAAAATCATTGGTGTCTATCTGGCTGGCTTATCCTGGGTTGACTGATTGGCTGTGGCTATAGGTCTCTTGCTTATCCCACCACTCTCTGTGGGGTTCTATGTGGATTCTCGATGGTAGGTCTGGGGTAGCTCATCTCTTGCCAAGATCAGTTCCTTCTTCTAACTCACAATTCTCAGTATTGGTCTTTTGAATCCCAGACTTCTTGGAAGAACGAGTTATTATTATTTCAGCTTTGTTCTCCAGCCTTGAAATTTGTTCTTTTGCATGGTCTTGTCTATTGATGCTTTCTGATATGCTTTTGATTATTTCTTTCATTCCCAGAACTTTTATTTCACTGCTTTTCAGTGTTTCTGTTTCCTTGATGAATTTTTCCTCCACATTGACTACTTTCTCCTTCAATGTAATAACTGTTTTGATTACACTGGAGACTTTCTTGTCATGGTCTATATGGATTTCCTTAGTTCATTTACCTGCTTATCTGAGTCTTCTCATTAATCTTCATTAATCTTTTTAATAAAAGGACTCTAAATTCTATGTCAGACATTTCAGCTCTCTTGGCGATCTATGTTTCAGTTATAAGGGATTTGGAAGGCTAAGACTGTGTCATGGTAGATCACTGTCTCATATTCTTTTTTTGGGGGGGGGGTTTCGAGGTAGGGTCTCACTCTAGCCCAGGATGACTTGGAATTCACTACATAGTCTCAGGATGGCCTTGAACTCATGGTGTCCTCCTACCTCTGCCTCCCAAGTGCTGGGATTAAAGGCGTGCGCCACCACGCCCGGCTCTTCTCATATTCTTTTGTTTCTTGCTATGTCTCTGTACCTTTTGGGATGGCTATGCTTTCCAGTTTTAATTCTTCCCTTTTTTTCAACGCTCTTTGGGTGCTAGGTTTGTTTTTGGTGAGTCTACTGGGGGGTTGTGTTTACTAGGAATTTGAATAATTACAGCTATTTAGCGGGGAGACACCATGATGCCCTCCTCACTATTTAGCAGGGAGGCAGTGTGCTTTCCTCACTCATCTATCAGCAGGCTTCTGAGCCCATCTGCAGCAAACAGACCTTCTAAATTACATTTTCCCATTAATGACCAGAGACAGTGCCATTGTGCTACTGGACAGAGAAGGTGTAGTTTATAGTTGCTTGGTGTTTTTTTTGTGTGTGTGCGTACACACGTGTTTTTAAGCAAAAGGCATCAGTGGTGAAAAGAGAAAGGAGCAGAGGAAGGAGGAATGAGCAGGTAAAGTATGAATAATGTGTCTGGAATTTACCTGTAGTGGCAAGAGAACGTGGCATGTATGTGTGTGTGCTCATATATATGTGCAAATAAATCACACACACACACACACACACACACACACACACATATATATATATATATATATATATATAAAGTACAGCAGAAAGCCAGGCATGGTGGCACACACTTTTAATCTCAGCACTAGGAGGGCAGAGGTAGGAGGATCACTATGAGTTTGAGGCCAGCCTACAACTGTAGAGTGAGTTCTAGGTCAGCCTGAGCTAGAGTGAGACCCTACTGAGGCAGTTTAGGGTGACAAAGCCCCAAAAGCAACAAGCAGGTATGCCCTTGGACTTGTCTTTGCATCTCCACTTTGCTAGGGATCCTTGTCTCTCCGCCTAACTTGCTCTTCCACCTGAGCCCCTCCCAGGGGATGCAGTGGGAGGTCTCCTGGCATTGTGATTGGTCAAGCTTAACTTCCTGAGCAAGCCTAGCCCAGACCAATCAGCTGTCTCTCTGGCTCACCTGAGGTGGCAGACAGGAATTACCACCAGGAATTTTTTAAATACATCTGGGGAAGGCAAGCTGCTCTTCTTATGGGCTGACCAGTTAAGCCTTAAGGTTTTGTTAAGTACCCCTGCTTTCTCAGAGGAGAGTAGACTCCTTCCTTCACATGGGCTTTACTTCCCCTCTCCTTCCTCATTGTGGGAGCTTTCTGCAGTCAAATGCTCTACCACTGAGCTATACCCCCGTGCTGTGGGAGCTTTCTGTACTTTCTCCTTTCCTTCTCTTAAGATGTCTCTTCCAGGTCCACCCCTGGGCTCCAGACTGTGTAGGTGCTCCTATTCCCCCTTCCTTGGTCCACAGACTCTCCCTTCCCTCTCCTGACTTGTCAATAAATGTAATACTTTAATAATATTCTTTTCAGTCTGAGTTGCCAATTTTTGGTTAATTAAAAGACAAGAACACAGGGTTTGGGGTTTAAGAAATATTTCCTCAATGTAAGAGCCATGGTGGTGAATATCCAGAGACATTGCCCCCCTCAGCAAAAATACACAAAGGGGAAAGAAAAAAAAAAAGAAATCTTTCCTCAACCCTTTACCCCATTTTACTACCTCGAAAAAAAAGGTATAGCAGAAAATATCCCAAATCTAGGGAAAGAATGGGTATCCAACAAGAGGCATTTATAACAATAGAAAGACAAGGCTAGAAAAGATCCTTTCCATGATGCCTTATAAGACAAAATTTCCAACTTGTTTGCAAAAGTGACACATTGGCCTAGCATCATACCTCTCAACATAAATCCTAATAGCCAGGAAAACATGGAATGATATATTTCAAGTCTTGAAAGTTGATAACTCCCAACTAAGAGTGATACATTGGGCTGGAGAGATGGCTCAGTGGTTAAAGGCACTTGCTTGCAAAGCCTGATGGCCCAGGTTTGACTCCCTAGTACTCACATAAAGCCAGATGTACAAAGTGGCACATGTATCTGGAGTTCATTAGTCATGGCTGGAGGCCCAGTCGTGCCCATACTCAAGCACACACTTCTCTCTCTCAAATAAATAAAATATCCTTTAAAAGAGTGCTATATCTAGAAAAGCTATCTTTAAAAATTACTGGCACAGACATTTCAAGAAAAGCACAAGCTAAAGCGATTCATGACCACCAAGCTAGCAATGCAATAGATACATGAAGAAATGCTAAACACAGAGGATAACCATGATGGTCTCAATCATGACACAGTTCAGGAAAGAACACACATAGGATATAAGATACACACACACACACACACACACACACACACACACACATAAAGATGATCTAAGAAAGAATCAAACATGTCCAACTCAATAAACCAGCAAACTGACAATATGAATCTAGGGGGAAAAAACAAACAGTAATCAAACCAACCAAGAAAACAACCAATACAATTACAGTGATCTGTGGGAAGCCTCAAAACTTCTCAAGATGCCTAGAATAAGTAAATTAGCTCTACTGTCCAATTAAAAGACATAGTCTAGTTAATTGAAAAAAAAACCTATATTTATTTCATATAAATAAAAAACACACCTGTGGTAGTTTCAGTGTGTATCCCTCAATAGACTTGGGTGCTTTATTAAAGCTTGCCTCCAGCTGTCTGACTGGAGGAGGTATCCCTAGGAGCTGATCCTAGAGTCCAGCCCTAAGGTGTCACTGGGGGTGGATCTGATTTCTAGCCCAAGGGTATGCAGACAGGAGCTCTGCCTTGTTGGGCACTGCTTATTGGCACTGCTAGTGAGGGCACGGAGAACAAAGGGTTAAGGATGTCTGAGTAGGTGAAACCCCGATAATTCGGTAGGTGTTTCCCAGCTCCGTCAACCCTGACTACCAATCCCCATGGGCAAGCCACAGGAACCAGCATTCCCATCTCAGCACTACTGGCAATGGATATCAGACAAACTTCCTTGTACCCATCCCCACGAATCACGTATTTCCCGCCACTCAGGCCCCCCAAATTAGGTATTCTCAGGTTGTCCATACTCATCTATCCAAGTGCAGGCTGCTAACTCACTACCCCGACCAACCAATCCCTTTTTCTCTTCCCTATTCCCCATCCTCCTGGCCCCCTTTTCCTATAAATGTAAGCTCTCCCAATTGAATAAAGAACCACATGGGTACACTATACACATCTGCTCAAGTCTGTGTCTTGCTGGGCCCCCCTGTGTTGGCCCCCAGCTCTGTGGAACCGCCCTGAGACAGTGGAGCAGCGACCAGCCTTTGCTCAGCTTCCCACTGCTTCACCGTTTTCCCTCCGTTTCAGCTAATGGCGCCCCAGAGGCAGAAAAAAACATTTTGGCGCCCAACATGAGTTCCCTGCTGTTTCTCTGCTTGTGGTTCCTTAGTGTCTCTCTCTGCTTGGCTCTGTGAAAGGGAGCCAGCTTCTTCCACCATTATGGAACTTCCCCTCAATCTGTAAGCTTCAAATAAATCCCTCCCTCCTCCAACTGTGCCTGGTTTGGATGTTCATCCCAGCAATGTGAAGCTGACTGTAACACCTATTGGCAAAGTCACACACAGACTGAAAGTGAACAGATGACATGGTAGCTATTCTTATATGTGATAAGATAGCCTTTATGCCAAAATTAGTTACAAGATATAAAGAAGGTCACATAAAGGCAATACAACAATTATAAACACCTGCACTGCATGTTGTGGTGCTCAGTTTCATAAAACAAACACTAGTGGTCATAAAGGGTTGGATTCAGACTCCAGTATTCCACAATCATCAACTCATGTATTATGCAGGTAAAAATTAAAAACAAATATAAAAATCCTTCAATATTAAGCTGCACCATATATGAAATTAACTTAACAGACATTTCCAGACTATTTCATCCCAAACCTGCAGAATATAATAGCTATTGTGAGACTTCCTGAGGAGATATGAATGAATGCTTATTCACTCTGGACAGGGAACCAATGATGGATCAAAGAAATGACTCTACCTATGTCCAACTTAGTAAATCACCGAGTTTATTGGGATTTTTTACAAGAGTATGGGGGACAGGTAACTTATAGGAGCATGGATGACTCAAAAACAGCTGCATCTCCATAAAGTCCCCAAACTGATAATGACCCCATTGAAGCTATGCCATGGAGTCTCACCATCAGCTAATCTCCCTCCTCCCAAGATCCCACGTGGTTGGAAGACAAGGGAGTTAATGACCATAATATCAGGTGAGGGTCCTATGACCTCTTCTCAACCCTACTTCCTACTGCAGTGTTAGTAGCCCAAATGCCATTGCCACAGATCTAACCATCACTGTATTGCTCTGCTTATATTGTTGCTATGGCTATGGGGCTAAGGAATTTCTTATCTACGATGGGGATATTATGTCCTGAGGAAAAAGCTGCACTATAATAACAGGCCATGGAACCTTCCCTAAAAGATCACACTTTAGGTGATAAAGCAAGCCTTAACAAATACAAAAACATCAAAATTATTTCTTATATTTTACCACATAATACTAAAATACAACTGGAAATAAATAGAGCTATAGAAACTCAAAATACACAGAGACTGAATAATATAGTCTAGAATGATCAGTAGGTTATGGAAGAAATCATTAAGAAAAAATTCAAAAATTCCTAGAACCTAATGAAAATGTAAGGACAATTTATCAAGCCTTTGACATATAGCCAAGGCAATTCTTAAAGCTTATAGCTATAAGTGCTTACATCAAAACATCTGAAAGTTCACAAAAACATAAGCTAACAGTGTACCTCAATCTTCTAGAGAAACAAGAATGAGACAAATACAAAAGCAGTTGATGGAAAAAAAATGATGTATATCTGGACAGAAATTTGGAATGAAGACTGAAAGGGACAATATCAAAGGTCAATAAAACAAAGCATTGTTCTTTGAAAAGATTAACAAGGAGCTCCAGTAGTGTAATCAGTTAGTGTGCAGTACTTGTATGAAAAGATTATTAACAAGATCAACACATCCTTAGCCAGACTAACCAAAAGAAAGAGAGAGAAGACATAAGCTAATAAAATAGGAGGTAAAAAAACAAGGACATTAAAGTAGTTGCTAACAAAATCCAGAGTATCATTAGGAAATACCAGGAAAATACACTCCAAAAAGCTGGACTATATAAAAATATATATAAGAAATGGATAAATTCCTAGACACATGTGACCTAAATTGAATTAAGATGAAAAACAACTATATAGAAGCAATGGGTGTCCTAAAACGAAAGATGTTAGGATAAGGCTGAACCTACATTAACTACTTTCCAAGGCTGACAGACTGACTAGAACTTTAGTGATTGTGGAAGTTGGAATATTAGCCCCTGAATTAGCCCCTAACATCCTGTGACTATTAGGTAAAGCCTTGTCAAAAGCATGAACAAACTCCCATCTTGTACCAACACAAAAGTTAAGAGTGTCATCAGAGAGCATCTGAGGCCAATGGCAGAAATTTACCCATTTGATTACCTGCCTACCTGATGTTTCCACCAATGAATTTGGACATTACTTTGATTTATGGCTTTCTCTGTTCTGTTACTATAAAAACCTCATGAAACTGTCACCATGATGGAACATGGAATGTAGGGTAACCTAAATCTGTGTTCTTGGGCCATCATCTCTCTTACTTGGCTCCAGATTAAAATATCTCTTATTCCCTTTGAGGTGAGAGCTTTTTGCATCAATACTCTCCCTCCAAAAAGGCCTAGTACTGGATGGACTACTGTCAAATTCTATCAGACATTTAAAGAAGAACTAACATCAAAGCACTTTAAATTATTCCATAAACAGAAAAGGAAGAAACACTACCAAAGTCATTCCACAATGCCAGCATTGTCCTTGCAATCAAAACCATACACAACAAACCAAACAAAATTTGGACCAATTTCCCTGATGCACATAGATGTGAAAGTTTTCAAGAAAGGGCTGAAGACAGCTCAACAGTTAAGTCACCTACCTGTAAAGCCCAACAATCTGGGTTTCATTCCCTAGTACCACAAGGCGGTACATACATCTGGAGTTTGTTTTGCAGTGGCTATAAAGGCCCTGGTGTACCTGTTTTCTCTCTTTTTCTCTCTCTCTTTCTCTGTCTCTGTATCTCTTTGCTTGCAAATAAATAAATACTTTAAAAACTCTCAAAAAGATACTTACAAATCAAATTCAACAATACAGGGAAAATATCATACACAATAATCAAGTTGGCTTCATTTCAGGGATGCAAGGATTGTTAAACAAATCTGCCGGCGTGTTGGTGCACACCTTTAATCCCAGCACTCGGAGACAGAGGTAGGAGGATCACCATGAGTTCAAGGCCAGCCTGAGACTACACAGTGAATTCCAGGTCAGCCTGGGTTAGAGTGAGACTCTACCTCGAAAAAACAAAAAAAAAAATCTATAAATGTAATATAGCATATAGACCCAGGGATGGAAATCACATGATCAATCTCAATAGAAAAGGTCTCAAAGTGAAACCTTCTAAATCCTTGACTGGATTCAGAATCAATCTTAAAAAACCTTGACGAAACTAGGTACAGAAAGAACATTCCTCAACATAATGAAGATTATGTACTGCCAGGTGTGGTGATGCATACCTTTAGTTCCAGTGCTCAGAAGGCTGAGGTAGGAGGATCACTGTAAGTTTGAGGCCAGCCTGGGGCTACAGAGTAAGTTCTCAGTCAGCCTGGGCTAGAGTGACACTCTGCTTAAAACAAAACAAAAATATATTCAACACATAGCAAACATTATATTTAATGGAGAAAAACAACTCATTTTTTTGTAAAATAAGGAATGACATAAGGGTGCTCACTCTCTCACTCATTATTCAACATGTCTTTAAGTCAGCTACAGCAATAAGACAAGAGAAAGAAATAAGGATACAAACAGGAAACAAGTCAAATTATCCTTGTATGCAGACAATAGAATCCTGTGATAGTTCATTTTCATTGTCAATTTGACTGGATTTAGAATCACTTAGTAAGCACGCTCTTGAATATACCTGTGATCTCATTTCCAGACAAATCATATAGAACAGCAGATCCAGAAATAAAATCACACAGGTATGCTACCCAATTTTTTTTTACAAAGGTGCCTGTGATGGCTTATATTGATTTTTTAACTTAATAGGACCTAGAATCACATAGGAAATGAGTCTCTGGGCTTGCTTGTGAGGGATTATCTTGATTTGATTAATTAAGGTGAGAAGATCCACCCTAACTGTGAGTGGCAGTACTCCATGGGCTGGGATCCTGGGCTGAATAAGAATGAGAAAGTGAGCTGAACATGAGAATTCATCATTCTCTGCTTCCTCACTGTGGATCAAATGATACCTGCTTGTCTCCCCATGCCTCCCTGCCATGATCAACTGTGACCTTGAAGTGTAAGTGAAAATAAACTCTTCCTTAGATTGCTTCTTGTCAGATGGTTTGTCACAATAAGAAAGTAACTAATACAGAAAGTTGGCACTGAGAAGTCGGGGCTATTGCTGGGATAAACATGATTATGTGGTTTGTAGGCCTTTGGAAGTTTTGAAGGGGGAATGTAGAAGAGTTTGGAACTTTGAGCTAGAAAATTCCTACAGTGGTGCAAGCAGAGCTTAAGGAACCATTCTGGTGGGAGTTAGGAACAACAGAATATTCAGAGAAGCACAGACAGTGAAGGCCCAGAGCTCATGAAGCTTCAGAGCGAAACAAAAACTCTGTCTGGAAATGGGAAAGGCAGTTCATATTTTATTATGGTAAAGAATCTGATTGAATTCTGCCTGTGTCTGGAATGATGCCAAATGTAATCATGTCGGCTAATATGTTTGATGGAAGAAATCACAATATGTTATCATTCAGGCTGATGCTGAGAAAGCAGATGTGATTGTTAATGAGATCAGCACCATCAAAGAGAAACCTGTGGGCTATACTGGACAGTAGGAAAGGTGCCCTGAAGGCAAAGCCTCACCCATCATGGGCTCCATCTAGTGACAATACAGATTCACTTGAAAGAAGAAAGCTTAAACTGAAGAGGTCCCCTGCTAGAACACAACTGCCTAGGGAAGTGTTTAACCAAGGTTGACCTGGAGGTCATGAAGAGGCCTCTATAGCTGTGGTCCAAGGGGGTCAGGCTTCATATTAAGCTTCCAGTAGAGCTGCTTTGTCCATGTGGTAATGGTTTTGAAGGCATGAAAGATACATGACTGACATGGTCATGGAGTAGTTCATCACAGTTGCAGAGAGCCACTGAGGCCAAGTAATCTATGGCAGGGTCAGAGTTCCTGCAAGGAAGCCTTGAGAGGCCACTGTGTGAAGCTAGGAAGATGAACCCTAAGTTGCAGTGGAGACTTCAGGATGATGCCAGAGCCATAGGCCATCTGCCTAGGAAAGCTGCAGGTTCAGAGTGGAGCTGCTCTCAGAGAGGTTATCAATGCTACAGGCAGCAGCTCTGGAGGGGCGGGGCTCGCCAAGTTTTGGAGCCAGGATGATTCCATCCTGAGTCCCAGATGGCAAGCATGGTTCTGTAAGATTTGGAGTTTGTCCTGCTAGGTTTTAGTCTTGCTCTGACCTGCTCATTCCTTGCTTGGCCCCTTCCTCCATTCTCCACTTTTGCATGGAAATGTTTACTCTGTGCTGATGCATGTTGGAAGAATGTAACTTTTTTTTGATGTTATAGGATCTCACAGTTAAGAATTTGCCTGAGTCTCAAAGGAGACTCTGAACTTACAGTTAAATTTTCATTTGCATTTGTGTGCGTGTGCACACGTGCACGTGGGTCTCTTGCCAACTGCTAATGAATGCCTGTCTGGCTTTATGTGGATGATTGGAGAATTGAACCCAAAGGCTTTGCCAGCACATGCCTTTAACCACTGACCCTCTCCCCAGACCTCTGCACTGACACTCTTAAATATCATTGGAACTATTAAAGAGTGTGGAGGGACTTGACATTGTTAAGGGAAAGTACTTCAAGAGTAAGCATAGGCAAGAACTTTCTGAAAAGGACTCAAAAACTCAGGAAATAATCCTAAGAATTGACAAATGAAATTTGTATGAAATTAAAATGCTTCTGCACAGCAAAGGAAAGAATCACCAGAGTGAGGATCCAGCCTAGGGAATGTGACAGGGAACAGACTATCTGCAAAAGATCCAAATGATTAAACATCAAAAAAAAAAGTCGTTCAATCAATATATATAAACAAATGAGTTGAACAGTGAACAGACAGTTCTCAAAAGAGGAAATTGTTCACTATCCTCAGTCATTCTCAGGAAATGCAAATTAAAACTTCCTTGAGATTGCATTTCATCCCCATCAGAATGACTATCACCAAAACAGAAATAACAGCAAATGTCAGTAAGAATGCAGAGCAGGGGAAGGAAGCCTTATACACTGCTGGTGGGACTGTAAACCGGTGCAGTCACCACAGAAATCAGAAGGGGAGTTCCTCAAAAGACTAAAAACAGAATTCCTATAACCACTCCTGGATATATACCTGAAGAAATCTAAACACACAGATATCAGCACATCTATAATTAATGCAGTACTGGTCACAATGGCCAAGATATGGAGCCAGCCTACATCCCATCAACAGATGAGTAAGGATAATGTGGTATATATTCACAATGTAGTTTTATTTAGCCATAAAGAATGGAATGATGTCATTTGTAGAAATGCAGTTGGAACTGGAGATGTTAACTGAAACAAGGTGCAGTCAGAAAATAAGTTACATTTTTTTCTCTCATCTGTGAAATCTAGATTTTAAATAAATAGACAAAAATATATTAATTAAAAAGAGGGAAAAGAAGTCTGAAGAAATAAGGAGAGGGAAGAAGAGAGGGTAAGGGAGAAACAAAGAAAGACAAATTTTTTATTTACTATATATATGTATTTATATAATATATACATTATTATATGTATATTATTATGTACACACACACATATATATGGTGTAAAAGCAGAAGGGCACGATATTTAGAAATAGAAAGGGGACAAGCAGGATGAGGAACAGGGAGAAGATAGTATAAAGATAGATAAATATAAGCAAAGAACAATGATATACATTTATAAAAATGAAACCCATTATATCATATGCTAACTAGAAAATTAATAATAAAAATGTACAGAAAACAAAATAAAAAATAAAGCAATAATACAATAAAATCCAAGATTAATATATGTTAATTAGTGTCTATAGAGTAGTATTATAGCAGGATAAAGCCTAAATGAAAGACTAGAACTATATCCTTGAGATACTTTCAGTAGTTCTGTAAAATCATTTCATATAATCACACTATTTTACATGTTACCCTAAAACTTACATCTCAAAATAACTACAGGCTTACATAATGTTACAAAAAAGCACAAAGAATATCCTGTAGTTCAACACCAAAACCAAGAAATTGTCACTGGCACATAGTTACCAACTCGATCCCATAGCTTACTCAGTTTCATTCCCTCCTGCATGATGTACCTGCTTGTTCGTGTGACCCCCTGAGAAGATGCGCATAGGGCACCATTTACTCCCTGGCTGCCTCTCATCTTTCCTCATCTTCATACTTCTCTCCTTTCATGAATGGCAAGCATCTTAATATGGCCATTATCCTTCTTATTATTTTTGCATATACATAAAGTATGCAGTTTCATTAGTTTTGACACACATAAACCCTTAAAACCACCGTGAAGATAGCAAAGATTTCTATTATTGAAAAAGTTTCTTTATACCCAAGTAATTTCTCCCTCATGTCTCCACTTCCATACCCCTCTCCCAAGACAACAGATGCTATGTTTTCTCTCACAACAGTTTGTATTTTCTAGAACATATTATATAAATGGAATCACAGTGTATGTCCTATTTTTTCAAATGACCTCTTTCAATCAGCATAATTATGTTGAGATGCATTGAGTTTTTGCATGTATGAACACTTCACTCCTTTTAGTTGTTTAGAATTGTTATCTGGATATATTACACTTTACATATCTAGCCATCTGTTCTAGGTGGTCACAGCAGAGCTGCTATGAACACTTGTGTATAACCTTTGTATAGACATATATTTTCATTTATTCTCAGTAGATACTCAGGAGTGAACCAATTTAGGGTCACACTATAATAGTATGTTTTACTTTTAAAGTACCTAACTATTTTCCAGAGAGTTGTTAGACCTTTCGTCACTGTAGCAAAATGCCTGACAACTTTAAAGAAAGAATTATTTTCTTCTACACATGGTTTCAGAAGTTTCAATCTATCATTGCAAGGAGGGTGAGGCAGAGAAGAAAAGCTAACATCATGGCAGAAAGGAGAGAGAGAGAGAGAGAGAGAGAGAGAGAGAGAGAGAGAGAAAGGCATGAACTCACAACCTGTAGACCCCCCGCTGATGGGATGGTGCCATGCACAAGGTAGGTCTTTCCTCCTTGGCTAATCACTCTGGAAACACCCTTACTTATACTTAGTGAATTCAATCAAGAGGAACCTGCACGGTGGTTGTATCAGAGTACAACATGCTCTACATCCACATGAACACTCAGTGTGATCAGCTTTTGAAGTTTAGATTTTCCTTTTTTGGTTTTTCGACGTAGGGTCTCACTCTATCCCAGGCTGACCTGGAATTCACTATGTAGTCTCAGGGTGGCCTTGAACTCACGGCGATCCTCCTACCTCTGCCTCCCGAGTGCTGGGATTAAAGGCGTGCACCACCATGCCCGGCTCTGAAGTTTAGATTTTCTAATAGGTGTTTGGCAGTATTTTATTGCCTCTTTATCTACATTTCCCTAAATAACTGATGTTTAATATCTTACAGCTGCTTATCTATCTATCTTCCATATTTCTTTTGGTGAAATATCTGCTCAAATATTTTACCCTGCTCTTTTTGTTGGGTTGTTTTCCTCTTCGTGACTTTTGAGAATTTTTATACATTCTAGAATGAGGCCTTAATAAGATATACAGTTTGTGAATACTTTCTCCCAGCTTATAGCTTGTTTCTTCATTCTTTTAATATCTTCAAAGAGCACAAGTTGTCAACTTTAATAAAACAAAATGTCTAATTCTTGCTTCTTTATGAACCATATGTATTTTTAGTTAATGGTGTGAGGGGTTGAACCTCAGGCCTTTTGCATCCTACAAAGTGCTGTATTCCTGAGCATACTCCAATAAGCCTTATCGGTCACTCTTACAGTATCAAATCTTAGAAATCATTGTGCAATCCCAGGTTTGTGCTTCTTGGAAATTTGGCAGTTTTATGGTTTTCATTTAGAACTACTTTTACATAGGGTGTGAGATATGGGTCAAAGAGAGTCTGTTTCTGTTCAATTCTTGGCTTTCAGTTTTATCAAAAATGAAGTGTTGTGCCCGGAGGCGTGGCACATGCCTTTAATCCCAGCATTTGGGAGGTAGAGGTAGGAGGATTGCTGTGAGTTCGAGGCCAGCCTCTGAGACTACATAGTGAATTCCAGGTTAGTCTGGGCTGGAGTGAGACACTACCTCAAAAAACGAAACAAAAAAACAGTGTCATAAATTACTTACTCTGAATAGGTGTACTATTTTTAAGGTACAAAATGTTATAGTGAAGAAACTCCCATCTGCCCATTTACTTATTCAAAAATAATGATGTCAGTTTACATTCATTTCAGAGATATCCTATGCACGTAAAAGTAAATAAATATGAGTATATTCTTTATCTGGCTTTCCTTTTGAATACAAGTAAAATATTTTATATATATATATATATATATATATATATATATATATATATAAAATGTTTTGAACCTTGATTGTTTAATCCTAACAATAGACATGGCACAGTATTATAAGCTATTGATACAAATGGTTTACTTATCTAGTCTTGATAGAATTAACCTACATTACTTCAGATGGTAACCTTGTCAACAAATCATGTATACAAGAGACTATATGTGTAGGAAAAAGCCCTAGAAGTACAATTATGAGGTTCAACTTGCGATAACTCTTTCCAAATTGCTTTATAGGATTTTGAATCCCAAGATCTGTAAAGATTGCCTTTTCCCCAAATCTTCAACTTATTTAAACACCCCAAATTTAACATGTACCATTTGAAATATATTAACTTTTCTGTAAGGATACAGAATCATGCAAAGGATACCAACTAACTAGTTTCGAAACATCTCCTGTATTTTGTTATGGAAAAGTATAGAGGAAGGAATAGAGTTTTTTAAAATTTTTGTCAGTGTTTATGATTATGAACATCACTAGTAAAAATATTTATTGAAAGTATCTAAATAGTCATTTCTATCAGAAAATAAGTTACAGTACTTTTTGTTTTTAAATAACAAGCTGAGGTGGATGCTTTAACACGTTTTCTCTGAAAAATATTTCCCAATGTTTAACATATTAGGATTCCTTCGATTAATGCATTTCTATTTTAACACCAGTCTTTAGCCAAGCATCTCCAAATGTTAAGATTATATATAAATTGTGTTTTTAAAATGTCAAAATTAGATTTTAAAATTTCAATTGTTATTAAGCCAATTTTTCTATGATCAAAACAAAGCTTATGTAACAGTCAGGTGTTGTTTTTTATGCATGTGTGTGCTGTGTGGCATGCTCTGTGATACATGGTGTATGTATGTGTGCATGTAGATGTGTGTGCCCTGTGAACACTTGAAGAGAGAGCAGGCATCTTCCTTTATTACTCATCTGCCTGTTTCTTACTCAACCTGGAGCTGCCATTTTTGGTCACCAAGCCCCAGAGATTCTCTGGTCTCCATCCCACACATGGAGTTACAGCCATGTATAGCCATTTTTATTAATAAGTAGAAACTCTGTATGTACAAGTCATGTGTTGGTACCACCATTCCCTTCTCCCTGGCCCCATATTCCCATTCCACCGAGGGCCCTCCTTGGTGGGATTGCCAGATGCTCCATAGGATAGAAGGCTATGACTTGTCATACCCAGCTTTTCATGTGGCTGCCAGGGAATTGAACATGGGCAGGCTCAGGCCCTCATCTTGCACGTCAAGTGCTCTTACCCACTGAGCCATCTCCCTAGCTCCTACATCATCAAGTTTTATTATTTATGAAGAACCAAATCTCCTTGGTACTTATATCTTTAAGCACTATGTTTCTGGATTTTCACTACTTTATAAATTCTTATATAAATCTGAAATTTTCCTGATTTAATTTGTGTTCTTCACTTACCGTATCCCGATTAAAAAAACTTGTTGACTCTTCACTTAGTAAGGGTCGTGAAGCAAGAATGTCTATTTTGCCTTCTAGTCTTCCCTCCATGGTTTTGATAGCATTTAGGAGGGTCTTGAGGGAGATTCTGGAGTCTCCAGACTCCTGAGACATTCTCACAGAAGGCAGGGTAGGGGCGAAAGTCACATGTCGAGTAGAGTTCGGACTCACACTAGGGAAAACAACTGCAGCAGCTCTTTCCTTTACGTGACTCATGGAAGGCCTATTGCTCCCTTGGGATTTAGAAGATGTAGGCCTCTCTGGAGATTTCCTTTTTCTGGGAGGCATCACCAATTATAATAAAACCAAAGTAAACCTAAGAATTTCCTCAATGAGTACCCACTTTAGTAGGAGAATATTCTAGAAGAAGCTACAAAAATATGTATTTGAAAATCTATTCCTTTGCTTTCAGAATGAAGAGATCACACTGTAAAATGTGACCTAGTGAAGAAATAGGCCTTAACCAAGTTTCTTGTAGGAGGGTAATCTACTGAGTCCCTTTATAGCATTGTGACCTCATCACTCATCAGGAGAGTCAGTTGGTTGGAATTTCATGAGTATTCCATTTGCATTTTCTGGTACCATGGTTATTGGGGGTATGAATACACAAATGTCACAGACACAGAAGCATATACATTTATACTAAAAGATTTTTAAGTATATAGGAGACAAATTTGTAATATTAAAATGAATCACTTTGTTTGGATAAGCTGTTCCTGGGTTAAGCTCTTGACTGAATGTTTTATATATCTTTTTTTTGTTTTTGTTTTTCGAGGTAGGGTATCACTCTAATCCAGGCTGACCTAGAATTCACTATGTAGTCTCAGGGTGGCCTTGAACTCAAGGCAATCCTCCTACCTCTGCCTCTCGAGTGCTGGGATTAAAGGCATGCACTACCACGCCCGGCTTATATATCTTGCTTATTTAACTTTTTTGTGTTCATTTGCTGAAATGTGATGGGACCTACAAAAGTGTCAGCCTCAACAGCCACCATGCTGACAAGTAAGCACCTTCACTACTAATACCTCTTTCAGGTGATCTTCTGTTTGTTGCAGGTATACCTTGTTGGCACTCAGTTCTGAGTTTGCCTACAATTCAAAAAACAAAGATATACTTGGTACTTACATTTGCTAAAATTTTTAAAGGTCAAATTCAAAAAGCTATGAGCTTCTGAAACTCATGAAGGCTTCCCCCGATGCTCTCAGTCATAACAATGCTCCCTCTGTATGTTCACTAGATAATCTTTATTTATGAACAATAAGTAACCATGAAGTTTGTAGGAAAATGGGTGGGGCTGGAAGCTATTCTATTAAATAAAGTCATCCAGGCTTCGAAAGACAAACACTGTATGTTCTTTCTCATGTGCAAATCCTAGCTTTGAATTTTCAAATTTGCATTAATATCTATATCTATAGAGACCAGGAAATTAAAAAGAGAACAAAGGAGAGGGAAAAACCTTAAAGGAGGAAGACAGTGGAACAAATAAGAAGTAAGAGAGTGGGGGATATTAGGGAGGGGAGGGGTTAAGTAGGAGATGAGAGGGTAGAAGGAAGGTGTGGGGAGAGGGTGAATCAAAACGCAAGATATGAAAAAGCTGTAGGAAACCTATTTACAAACTAATTAAATATATATTTTCAAAAACAACAAGAAAATGAACAGAGCTATCTTGCAAGGATGGGTAATACAGGGTTATTTATTAAAAATAATAGTGCCAGGTATGGAATACCTCCACCATGAGTTGTTGGTCAAGGAAGCCCCAGAGTCCTCCAAAACTATACAGGCTATTGTCATTGCTCTTGGCTCACCACCAAAACTAAAAATAAGACTTTATTGCTGAAAACACATGTGGTGTTTGGTTATAGGATGTAGACACATCAAGCTGGAGCTGAGCGTGAAGCCTCTCCCCTCAATGTGTCAGAAGGTGCTAACAGATCGCTGGGGAGAAAGGTCTCAATTGTCTCACCCAGCAATGGAGCCTACATGCTACAACACTGACCAGACAAAATGTTCCCATGGTGCAACAGTAACATGACTTATGGTGATAACTAACACTTTCTGATTAGATTTGAGACCTACTCACAAGAGGAAATTCAAGTCTAGTTCTGTAAATCAGGTCAAAAGCCCATAGTTGGAGAAGCATTAGGACATAGGGGGATCATACTGCTATTGTTTTGTTAAGCAATTGTGTTATGAAATTGCCTTCTAGGGCCGGGAAAATGGCTCAGGAAAACCTGCCTGGGCTTGATTCCCCAAAACCCACATGAGGCCAGATGCACAAAGTGGCATGGGTCTGGAGTTCATTTGCAGTAGCAGGAGGCCCTGGTACACCTGTACACTCTCTCTTTTATTCCCCTTCTCCCTGTCTTTCAAATGAATAAATTAAAATATTTTAAAATAAATAAATATTTATGTTTATAGCCACAGATTAGTGCTACTCTCAGCCTTGATCAGAAAAACCAGTTTTTTCAGTGCATGGTAGTTATGTGGAGACTCATAACTGGCCAGAGAGCTCAAGCCTTACATGGGACATCTGTATTGTCCTCTCCAAGGCTGAGAACATGGCAGAAGAGGACAAAGAGGATGGTAAGAGTTATAGAACTCTCATCTGCCCACTGAACAAAACCTGCACAAGATAGGACCAGGCAACATTACCCCATGGATCAGGGAGAGACTAGAGAACTCAGCCCTCCCTGGGACCTAATGGCAGTTAATGATTATGTGGGGAGAGGGAGTCATTCTTTTCAGTGGTAAAGCCTGTGGCAAGTGATAGAAAGTTCAGTGGGAATACTGGAGATGAGAGAGGAAAATAGTTTGTGTGTGTGTGAATTTGTCAAAGAACAAATAGAAAATAAAGGAAATCTATATTTTCTGAAAGGCATAGCTTGCTTTTTTATAATAAAGTTTAATGACTACATTCCTAAATATCAAGCAGGTTGATTATTCTAATTCTGCCATAGACATCTTTATGAATTCCTCTGTAGCTTTGCAGAATCTCGTACACAGTAGGTGCTTTAAAAATGTTAAATTCAGAAGAAAGGATATTCATCTTCCCTGGGTTATACAGTGAGGTGGGGTGAGGGACATCAGACAGTTTCTTACAATCCACAGCAATATAATGTCAATCTGAGGCATGCAGATGTTCATCATACCTGAGCACATTTGGCCTCTAAGACCTTATTCAGTTGGCGTAGATGGTCGTTCTGTAAACTGGTTTCAGTAAAAGAATATAGCTGCTCTTCTAGCTGTTTAACTTTGATCTAGAGAGAGAAAAATAACAAGTCTCATATATTCCCAACTGGAGAGGAATATGCCATGAATTTTGCAAAAAGTAAAAAAGAACACTTAAAATTTACAAAAAACAGCTGGCTATGGTGGCCCACACTTTTAATCCCAGCTATCAGGAGGCAGACATAGGAGGATCTCTGTGAGTTTGAGGCCAGCCTGAGACTACATATTGAATTCCAGGCCCGCCTGGGCTAGAGCAAGACCCCACCCTTGAAAAACAAAACTTGCAAAAAAAAAAAAATCCGAAAATTTTCTAATCCTGTAAACAATTCGATTCTAACTCAGCTCAGAGTATGTTATATCTGTTTAAATGTGCTGGAACTCATTTGGTTTCTGCTACTTAAGAAAAATTCAAATGGACATGAAACATGAAAATAACAATGAGATTATTATTTTTTTTTGAGGTAGGGTCTCACTCTGACCCAGGCTGATCTGGAATTCACTATGGAGTCTCAGGGTGGCCTTGAACTCATGGTGATCCTCCTACCTCTGCCTCCCGAGTGCTAGGATTAAAGACATGCGCCACCACACCCGGCATGAGATTATTTTTGTATAATATTAATTTCAAATTAATTGTGGTACCTGACATTCAAAATTTTGTGTGTGTATGCGTGCATATTGTGTGGGCACACATGTGTATGTGAACTTTAATGTGTAATTAAGGCATAGAGCCACTCCTCTGGACTTTGGAGTTGGGCTGAAGTCAGGTTTAACCTGATATCTGTAGAAAGGGATAGAAGCCCCAGTAGACTAGCCTTACCACACTACTGAGCACAAAAGACTCAAGTCTATGTTGTGGGGCCAGTTTCCAGATATTTCTTTTTATGACTGTGTTATAAAATCCTCCCCCACCCCGCCCCCCAGAAAACACAGGCTCTCTACATTCTCAGCGATTGATCATGCATAGAATGATAAGGCGTCAGATAGTCACCGAATGGGCACAGACTTCAACATTTTAGGCTTAAACATTGGGTTATTAATATGTGAATGGAAGTCCCCTGAATGTTAATAACAAACAAACTTAGGGAAGTTCAGTGACTACAGAGATAGTAAAAGACAGAGCTAGAACTTCCCCATCTCCAACAATATTAATTTGACAATGTTTTAAAAATCAGACAACAAAAATCTGAAACTAAATCTCATACCTGGAGTTTCCCGTGTTCATAAGCCAGTTTATTTTTACTCTCGGTAACTTTTCCCAACATTTTTTCCACCTTCTGCTGAGCAAGCTGATAAAGCAAACACGGATATCAGGGCACTCGGAATAGAAGGAACAATTCTTTTCCTTTTAAAACAAGTATCAATACCCTTGCTACTTCCATAGTAACAAGACCAAGACTCACTATTGTTGCCTCTATCTTTCCCTAGTTAACTGATCAGGGTGTTGGCAGGCAGTGTGTACACTAATGGAGGTAGGAAGTCCTTCCTTCCTTCCTTCCTTCCTTCCTTCCTTCCTTCTTTCCCCCTCCCTCCCCTCCCTCTCTCCCTTCTTTTCATTTTTGTTTGTTTTGTTTTCAACTAATCCTTTGTAGCTGTGGTACATTGTAGACCCCATGTGCATGCAACAGAAGTTGTAGCTATCAGAGGGGCATCATACAGCTCTTTAGGAACATTGGAGCTATAAATGATCACAATGTTTGACAGAACACAATTCCAGGTGTTAAAAACATCAGTCATTAAAATAACAAAAGAAATGTTTACAGACCATTGTTTGCTTAAGCACTCAACTATAAAGTCTTTTCTGGGACAAACATTACTAAACGCTGTATAGTTCATGAAATTATACATTTTAATTATTCAAACTGTGTTTAATGATGATGATTATAGTTCATATATTGTGACGTTTTCTATTGATTATCAACTTGACAGGACTGAGAATCACCTAGGAGATGACCCTCTGGGCCTGCCTGTGACAGATTGGGTTAATTTAGGTGGAAAGACCCACCCTAATTGTGGGTGGTGCCATTCACTGGGTTTGAGTCTTAGGCTGAATAAGCAGAAGGCTGGCTGAGCATGAGCATTCAACTCCATTCCCACTGTGAAGCGAATGTGACCCACTGCTTCACCCTCCAGATGCCATGCCTTCTCTCCACCATAATGGACTGTAAGCTTGAGCTCTGAGCTGAAATTATCTCTTCCTTCCTTAAATTGCTTTTGTCAGGGTATTTCGTCACAACCCAGGCTTTGTTAGAAGAGATAAGTAAAATGTGTAGTTTTCCTTTGATGAAAATTTGGCCTCATTGATATTTACTCTTCACAAGAAACACAACAACTGAATATGAACATTTGTCCACTGCACAATCTATGTCAGTATTACATCTTAAGAATAGGAAATGCTAGTATTTGTCATCTGTCAGTCACCTTAATCAACAGAAGATCAGAAATTAGAGGATTCAAATGAGTCAGGCTCTGACATGTGGAAAACATAATTGAGATTAAATTTTGCTTAAATACTTTTAGCATTATTATAAAGATTATTAATAATAGAGCAAAACAGAAACCAGAGAATCATTTGAGAAGCAGCATATAAAGAAAAATGGAAATGTTTAGAATATATACATATAATTTTTCAACTCAAACATGCAAAACTACCACTCTGTAGAATAGCAGGAAGCTTTCATCAAAAGAACAGTTATAAGATATGAAAGGTAAGTAGGCTTGGCAAGGACCAATAAGGCTGAGGTTTGGATCTCGAATGTCCCTCAAAACCCCATGGGTCAAAGATTTGGTGGTGGTGGAAACTTTAAGAGGTGGGGCCTAGTGGAAGGATATTGGATCTCCAGAGAAATGCCCTTTTTGAAGATTTTGAAGTGGATATTGGGACCCTGGCCTCTTTTGTCTCCCTCATGAGGTAATTCCTTCCTCTGCCTCATGCTTCCCACCATGATGGGTCTTACCAAAGCCCCCAAAACAACAGTTTAACCATAGACTGTGACCTCCAAACTGTGAGCCAAGATAACTCCCAAATGGAGCCAGGGGTTGAAACCAGGTTGTCTCAATTCAAGTCTGTGATGTGTACCTTTATGTACTCCCCATGTGTATCTCGAAAAATCAGTGAGGGGTTTTACTACAAGTTACTCCTTATTAAGTATTTCAAGTTTTAACTCTCCAAGAATATATATACAAATATATATATATTGCCAGCATTAAATAGCAATATGTTTAATAATACTGCAAAACTCAAAAGTAAATCCTGACATCTCAACCAGTGCTCGGACTCCTCTGGCTAACTCAAGATACTTCTAGGCTGGCTTGGTAGAAAAGCTTCTAGGTACAAACCAGAACTGAGCTGAGCTATTGCCAGGAGACCTGGGTGTGGTGAATAGGTGAGAGCTGACACTGGCTAAATGACTGATAAATTCTGTTGAAACCACTAATAGTAGAAGGCCACAGGCTTGTTCACTGACAGTGGGTCAGGAGGAACCAGGCAGACTGAGATGTGGTCATCTAGTGCATCAAAACCAGACAACTAGACAAGCTCAGCTGAGGCCAGGCCAACAAGCAAATAGCATGGGTCACTCTTCAATCATGGGCTATGGGATGGCTAGTCTGAGATCATAGCAGGAATGACAGCTAATGGATCTTGTTACCCCCCAATGGACACTCTATAGTCTTTCCATGGCCTATGACAGTTCAAATAACTCAGATTTATATGCATTAATTTACTTAATCCTCAAACAACTTCATAGTAATAGTATTATTACCCTCATTTTGATAAATTAAGAAACTGAGTTGTGAGAGATAAACTATCAAGTCCAACATCACAGACAAGATTGATACTGAGGAAGTCTGGCTCAAGAATGTACGAAGAGGAGCCGGGCATGGTGGCGCATGCCTTTAATCCCAGCACTTGGGAGGCAGAGGTAGGAGGATTGCCATGAGTTCAAGGCCAACCTGAGACTACATAGTGAATTCCAGGTCAGCCTGGACTAGAGAGAGAGACCCTCGAAAAACCAAAAAAAAAAAAAAAAAAAAAAAGAATGTAAGAAGATTTAGACTTAGTTTGTATAATTCTTCATAGCTGAAGTAATGAGCAGTATATGGTAGAGTTTGAAAAAATTATCTTGGATTAAGAAGGATATTAGAATCTTCTAATGGAATGTTCAAAAATTATTTCATGTTATAAAAAATAATAATTCTTTTTCCAATAATCAAACACTGAAAAATTTGGCTTCTTAACAGAATGGCACTTTTT
>PVHP010014464.1:29033-39186 GCA_004024765.1 Zapus hudsonius | reverse complement strand
AGACTTTAAGGCACCTTTAACTGCTGAGCCATCTCCCTAGCTCGTTAGCAGGGTTCTTGCTAATGCTGCATTCAGCAAGGACAGACACAGAAATAGAGATTGAGGCCCAGCTGAGACAAAGGCCTGAGGAGTGCCTCTAGGCTTTTGTCAAGCAGAGACTGTCAATCCTATTCAGGAAGGAAGAGAGATTCACCTTCCTACTGAACAGTCTGTCTCTTCCTCATCTCACTGACTTGTTTATTAAGAAGCAACTGAGCTGTCTGCTGAGACTTGCTAGGAGAGAATATCTGCTAGAAGATGCGAGTACTGAGTCATTTAATGAGAAGAATTTATTTTTATTTTGAGAAGAATTTATATAAAGAGAAAACGCCTAATAGTTGAAATGGACAATAAACCCAGTTTCTTAATCTAGATGGTAGCTGGTCAGGGGGATTTCTAGATGATGGGGGTCATGTGTGGGTGTGGTGTGTGATGTGCTCATGTGTAAGTGTGGTGTGTGATGTATGTACATATATGCGCTCATGTGGAGCCCCATGTGTTCCCCTGTGGTGGCTGGAGCAGAATAGCAGGCACCCCACTCCATGGCTCCTCTGCCTGTTCTTATTTGAGCTGGAGTCTGTTACTCATCCTGGAGTTTGCCATTTTTCACAAGCTCTGGCAATTTTTGTGTCTCTGCTTCCTCATGCTACTGATGTTCCAGATGTGTGTTCCGTGCCCTCCATGTGGGTCCTGGAGATCAAACTTGAGTGGTTTCTCACATCTCCTCATATCCATGGTTGCACAGGAACTGATCTTAACTGCTGAGCCATTTCTCAGCCCTTGAGACATCTTTTATGGTGGAGTGAGGAAGCAGTAGCAATCAGACAAATTTCCTGGTTTACAGCATCAATATCTTTAGTGATATGTAGTTCTCAGGTGGGTGTGGGAGAGAAACTAATTCAATCCTCCTGAACCTTGTCAGGTCATCCGGATCCAGGCATCTAATACATGGTTTTAATAACTAAGAGACCACAGTACTATACCACGATTTCCAAAGCACCAGCAGAGAAGCTGCTGGGTTCGTAGTTATTAACCTATGTGTTGTGGAGTGAATGCTTGCATAGACCTCCTCCTACCCACTTCATGTGTTAGAACTCTAATCTCCAGTGTGGCTTGTTTGAAGATGGGGGTCTTAGTAAGTAATGAGGGTGCAGTGAGCCCGTCAACACCACAGAGTTCATGCTTCTCTATTATCTATCATCTGTCATTTATCTATCTATCCATCATCCATCTCTCCTCTATCTCTGCACATACACCTGTACAAAGAGGTCTCATGATACATAATGCAAACTGTAACCCCAGGGGATGGTCTTCACCAAACACCTTGATTTTGGATATTCAGTTTCAAAAAACTATGAGAAAATATGTTTCTACAGCTTAAATCCCCAATCTATGGTATTTTGTTATAGCAGACTAACAGAACTAGTAGTAAGCAGAATAAGAATGAAGTGGAATGAGCTAATAGAGGAATTCTGACCTTTGTTTGGAATATTGCTGTTGGATATAGGAAACCCTTTTCTTTTTTCTCTTAAACCATCTATAATTCAAAACAGTTAATAGATTATACTTTGGTGGACAAAAGTGAAACATTTCTTTTTCTCCATGTCTAATCCTGATAATTTGTAAACTCACGCTGTGTGTTTTTTATTTAGATGAGAATATGATTATTTGCATAGCAGCAATATGGATCTGCTGCTCTTGTAACAGAACATAATTGGAAACACTGTTTATATAACAAAGGCTTTGACTGGAATGTCATATTTGAGAATGGTGCTGTTGCAGGTACTTTTGCATTACTGGGATAGACATCTGACTAGGAGCAGCTTATGAGAAGAAAGGATTTATTTCAGGCTTATAGATTTGCAGGGCAAGTTCCATCATGACAGAAGAAGCGGTCTCACTTCCATACATTCATGGCAGAGATATAGGAACCAACACCAGCAAGCATGAGCAGCCAGAGCTCAAGCTGGCTCTCTACGCACCTAGTAGGGCTGGACTCAAGATCCGCTCCCAGTGACACACCTCTTCCAGCAGGGCTTTGCCTGCTGAAGACTAAGTAGGAAGCACAATCAAACATACTTAAGTGTATGGGTGACACACATTTGCATTCAAATCACCACAGATACAGAGCATCAGATATGACTAGACAGATTTAAAGAAGCAAGATGGACTTTATGTAGCTTGCAAGGCCGTCTTGGAAATACTGATTTGATAACACTTGGCTTACAGGGTTTCCAGCTTTATAGATGAGTAAGAAAGGCTACTTCCTGGCAGGCCAGAAGAGGGGACATTTGCAGGACTTCAAGAGGAGAGGAATTAACTCAAATCTGTAAGTCTTGTAGATCAAATCTGGTGGCAAGTTCTTGGGTTGATTGCCTAGCCTTTACTGATGTAATCTGAGTTTCCTTAGGAAAATGTTTAACAAAGAAAACCTTAAAAGGATGACCTGACAAGGTTCAGGAGGATTGAATCAATTTCTCTCCCACACCCACCTGGTTCTGCATTTTTCTTCTGTCTGAGGACCATCAGAGCCACCAGATTGGGCTTCTGAAGTGAATAGCAAGAGCTTTCATTCCTATAAAATTTTTTCAGAAAATCATATCTGAGTCCTCCCCCATATATTATAATTTTCCAAATAGGATAGCAGACACAATGGCACGCACGCACAGAGATCTCTTTGTTCCTTCCAGTTCAGAGGACTACTTACAGGAGAGAGGGAAAGACTGGTCTAAACTGGTATAGAGTGGTGTGGGAAAACCTCAGTGGTTCTTTCTCTTTATGGAGGAAGAGAGATACTCTGGAGAAATCCAAACCAGCCACTGCCTTCAAATGGATCAGGCAGATCCATGTTCTGTCACTTAGTAGCATGTTACCCAGACCATGGTACTAATGATAAGTGGAGATAATAATAGCTTCCATGGATTGACTTTTGATTCTGCCAATATACTAGCTTTACCCACATTAGCGCATTTAACTCTCATGACAGTCCTGTGAGGAAGATGCTAGTATCTCTGACTTTTTAAGGACAGAAACACCAAGAAATAAAATATATATTATGGGGACAAAAAGGAACTCAGTGGAGAGGGGACTCAGGAGGGGGAAAGGAAAGGTGGTAGGAGGGGATTGTGATTATGGTATATTGTCTGTAATAAGTATAGAGGTTGTCAATAAAACGTTGAAAACGTGTTTCAATTGGTTCTTCAAAACATCCCAGTATACATACTAAAGAAAGCACAAATTCCACTCACAGTAAATGTGATAGGCCCCCATCCATCCATCCATTCACCATCCATCCATCCATCCATCCCTTCTTCAGCTACCCACCATCCATGAATCCAGATTCCACAGCCTCAAGCTACAGATCTGCAGTACTCCCCCAGCCAATTATTGCTGCTAAATTCTAAAGTTTTAGGTTAGTTGGGACAGCACTGAAGGATGCAGAGACAAACAATATTTGCCCAGTGACCAGGCCAATTTATGGTATAATCCAATAGTTCTAGAAAAGGGCCAAGGAGAGAGCTAATGCGGTCAGCTCCCCTTGCAAATCACATCTGGTGGCCCAGGGCAGCGGAAATTATCCACAGCGAAGGAAAAGTCCTTCCCCCAAACCTTGCTAGACAGCAGCCTGCTGACTCCTGGCCTCTGAAAGCATGTGGAACTGATTTAGAAATTATTCTCTTCATCGCCACCACTTCTCTACATCTCTGTGGGGAATAGAGTTGTGGACGGTTTTAGGCAACAGTCTCACAGCCTTAATTTTATTTATCTGACAAGTTTGACTCTGGGGACACCAGCAGTAAGCTTATACAAAATAGCAAGGAAGTTATTGACTTTTCAGTTAAGGGTTCTCTAGCCTCATAATAGGACAAGAAGGCTGTACCAATTCTCAGGACTTTGAAAACAAACAAACAAAAACTTACGTGAGCCCTACACAAGAGGCGAAGGGAAAGTGGTGAATTTGAAATCCACTTTCCGAAGACTATACTTTCAGGGATCATTTTTATAGTCGGTGAAATCCACGTTCTTAGAGATGGTTTCTCCACAGGCCTTGTCCCGTTATTTGTACCCCTGAGGCAGCCATAGGCAGTGATTCAGCTTGGCAGCAAACATCTCTTTTTAAAATATTATTTATTTGTGTGTGTGTGTGTGTGTGGAGAGAGAGAGAGAGAGAGAGAGAGAGAGAGAGAGAGAGAGAGAGAGAGAGAGAGAGAGTGGCAGGCAGTCACAGAGAGAGGGGGTGAGGTATGGGCACACCAGGGCCTCCTGCCACTGCAAACCAATTCCAGGCACATGCGCCACTTTGTGTATCTGGTTTTACATGGGGACTGGGTAATTGAACCCAAGTTCTTAGGCTTTGCAAGCAAGCACCTTTAACCACTGAGCAATCTCTTCAGCCCCAAACATCTCTTCTTATCGGTGGGAGACATGCTTGCGTCCCTCCATCCTGGGCTTCCTGTTTGATCCTGGGAGACAGCAGGCCTGGAGCAGGAAAAGCAACTGGAAATAAGACTACAAAAATCAAGTAAGATAAAAAGTAAAGCTAAGAAAAGAGGGATAAAAATAGAAATAAACAAGAGGTCCTCTTTCCCTGGGCAGGTGGAAGTGTCTAGATAGAAAAGATTGTCTAGTTATTATGATAGATGCTGAAGACGCCTGGGCTTGGGACATTCCCATGTGGACTGGACAGGGGAGCATGCACCAGAGGGGAGGGACGGTAAACCAGGGTCTAGGGGCACTTGGGAGGGATGAAGGGAGCAGCCAGGCTGGTGGGATGGGTACCTGGAAAAGAGGGGCTGGCAAGCCGAAGATGACAGTGAGTTTGCAGCACCTGGGAGGCCCATAAGAGGTGGTAAATGTCCTCCGGAAGGGAGAGAAAGGATAGAGTCACTCAAAAAAGGCAAGGGAACAGGGAAGTAGAAGGCACAGATGAGAACCAACAGAAACAAGGGAGAGGGCTGGAGAGATGCAAAACAGAATGGCCCTGGTTCGATTTCCCCCGCACCCACCTAAAGCCAGATGCATAAAGTGGCACATGCATCTGGAGTTCCTTTGCAGTGGCTGGAGGCCCTGGAGCACCTATATTCTCTCTCTCTCCTTGAAAACAAATACATAAAAATATTTTAAATGCTACTTAATAACTAAAAAGGAGAGAGGTACAAAGCTGGAGACACTGAACAGATTTCCAGAAAAGAAACCAAGGAGGCGCAGACACAGGGCATGATTAGAGAATGACAGTAACATTGGCGTGGTATGGTTCCGTGTGCCTGTAATCCCAGCACTTGGGAGGCTGAGGCAGGAGAATCATCAATTTGAGGTTTGCCTGGGCTGCATAGCCTGACTCAAGCAATCAAAAGAAAAGATGAATCAGAAGATTTGTCAGGGTCCCAAGGTCAGGGTGAGATCAGTGGTGAAGATGGGGATTCTGGGCACCATGAAGACTGCCTTATGGCTTTTCCACCCAGCCTCCCAGACTGATGTCACTGGCCCGAGCCCAGGGGCAGGGCTGAGCTTGTGGGGGAGGGAAAGGGCTGGCTGAGTCATCAAACTGGGTTGGGATTCAGGGGCTTTAGGTCTGTCATCTTGCATATTTGGAAAACTTTGGATGCAAAGTTGTTGCTGCTACTGCTCAGAGCAGTGGTTCTCGGCTTCATTGTATGTTAGGATCTCCTGGAGTTCATTCCTAGGCCTTCTCCCTTTCCACAGCTTTCCTATCAATTAACTTGAGACTTTATGATGGGGGGGGTCACACCTCTCAGCAAGCTTAACTTTCAGGTAAGAGTTGTACAACCTGCATCCTCTACATCAGGGGTGGCCATTGAGCGTTTGCAATGAGACTCGTTTGATTTGAGATGTGCTGTCAGCCTCACGTGCTGGATTTTAAAGACTTAGTCTGAAGAAGAAATGTAATGTATCTCGTTGATAGCGAGCTATCACGGGAATGCTATTTTGGACAGGCATTGGGTTAAAGAAATTATTAGCTTCACCTGTTTGTTTTCACTTGCTTTAGTGGCTATTAGAAAACATATACTAACAAATATAGTTTTCCTTCCCCTCCTCCTTCCTCCTCTTCTTCCTCTCCCCTCTCTTTTCCTCTCCTTTCCTCTTCTTTGTTACAGATCAAACCCAGGGCCTGGGGCATGCCAGGCAAGTGCGCTGTGCTCTACCAGTGAGCTACACCCCTCGCCCCTGTGCTATGTCTTCAGAACAGAGCTGCACTGGAACTTACTTGAGTTCCTACTTAGAAATGTCACAATGAAGGTGCTTTTTCAGCACTGCTGATGTAGAATATGGTGATGGGTTTGGGGAAAAACACTCACTGCAGTTTGTAATTGTGTTTTTGTTTTGTCTGTTTACATTTTTAAAAAATATTTTATTTACTCATTTTCAAGCAGAGAGAGAGAGAGAGAGAGAGAGAGAGAGAGAGAGAGAGAGAGAGAGAGAGAGAAAGAGCGCACCAGGGTCACCACCTTGTGGGTCTGGCTTATGTGGGTACTGGGGAATTGAACCAGGGGCCTTAGGCACTAGAGGCAAGTGCTTTAACTGCTGAGCCATCTCTCCAGCCCTGTTTACATTTTTTGAGACAAAGTCTTCCTATGCAGCCCAGAGAGGCCTCAAAGTTGAGATCCTTCAGCCTCTGCCCGCCCCCTCCCATAATGATGTCTTTATTTGTGTTCATTTATCTAGCGTCTCATCTCTGCAGTGGACCATCTGTTTTGTTTACGTCTCTATTTCAGCACTTAGCTTAGTGTCTAGGACGTAGTCATAGGTGCAATAAACATTGTTAAATGAATGGTTGAGGAATAAATGAACAAACATGAACAGAACATATTTTTTTTATTGCTGTGATCCTTAGAGACACAGAATGGTCAGCAAGAGTCCCCTGCTGGGGCTAGTTCTGCAAAGGGGAACATTTTATTTGGCATAGAAGGGAAGGACTGTAGCAGAGAGAGAAAGTTCAAGGGCTTTGAAGGCAAAAAGACTTGACCAAATCCAGGTTCTGTTGTGAACACTACAATTTCCCTTACCTATAAGATGGAGATGATATTGTCTCACTAGATTATTGTGTTATGAAGGGCTTAGCGCAATGCCTAGCATGCTGTGCGACAGTCGCTGGTTTATGGGGAAGAACAGCACTAATTTCTGAGATGTGAACTCTTGTCTGCAGGAAATTGTAGCCGGACTTTGTCCCCGAGGGCAACATGCTACCCCCACATGAGCTGGGCACTCTCAGCTCTTCAAAGTCTGTCATTCTGTCTTTGAGCTGCACAACAGAGGAATTTTTAAAGAGATTATGATTTATAGCAACTCAATACTATACCAAAAGATATTTGCTTTGGTTAATAATGCAATTAAGGTCATTGACTATTCTCAAACTTCTGTCTCCATAGATGGCAATTTTGGATGAGGCTTATACTCAGATCAGAACGTCTGGAGGAGATAGGGTATCTTTTGCATCCATATTTTGTTTGGCATGAAAGGAATTGCCTCCTCCCTTTACTTATTCATGCCAACAAAGGGGATATAAGGAAAGAGGAGAGTTAACTGCTCTGTTATAGTGATGGTTAATCTCAGTAGTTAGCTGGATTGAGAACCGCCTAGATTCATAGAGTACACCTCTGCATGTGACTGGGTGTTTCCAGACAGTTAGACGGAGGCTCTGAGATAATGAATGGCTTAATCCATAGACAGATTTGGATTCATAACATGACATTATTGGCAGGTGGTGAAAGGAAGAAGATGAGGACCTAGTAAGAGGAAGTGGTTCACTGGGACATGTCCTTGGGGACTGCATCGGATCCTGACACTTTCCTGTCTTCTCCTTTCTTGCTTTCTGGCTGCCATAATGTGAACAACACTGCTTTGCCATACCCTTCTCACCATGATGGGCTGACACCTCTAAAACTGGGAGCTAAAATAAATAATTCTTCCACTAATGTAGCTTCAGAATATTCTAGCTGGGACAAAGATTATAAGAGCTGATCTATCTATCAGGCTCAGAACTGGGGAGGAATCTAAGAGGGAATTGTCAAAAAAAATGCAATTTATTTTGTCCCTTGAGGGCTGTTGTAATTAACATTCAAGCTAAATTTATTCACATAAGGAAATATTAGTCACCTAGATATGTTTTAGCAATTTACATGTCTCTTCAAGATGAAAAGCATATCTACATATTTGTGCTAAGGCCGACACTGAGGTGATCTGTAAAAACTTCTAAAACACTTCATTCTTAGTTTTATTATTATTATTTTTGCAGTGGCTGAGATTAAATTTAGGGCCTTCATGTACTAGGAGGCTAATCTATTATGGAACTACATCCCAAAGCCTTGGTGTTTAGTCCTTGGTGCCCCCGTCCTTGAATATGCGCTATCCTCTTGCCTCTGCTCTGGACTAATGAGATCATATCTGGTGCATTCCTGGATATGGAATACTTTACAACCACAGAGATATGGGTCAGGTCTCAAAATTATAAATTATAAATAAAGGCATCATTAATGCCCATGTTGTCTACTATTACCAGAGAGAACGACATATCAACATATGATAAAAATAATAAACCGAGTCAGGCATGGTGACACACACCTTTAATTCCAACACTAGGGAGGCAGAGGTAGGATTGCCATGAGTTCGAGGCTACCTTGAGACTACATAGTGAATTCCAGGTCAGCCTGGGCTAGAGTGAGACCCTACCTTGAACAACCAAAATAATAATAATATATAATAATAATAATAATAATAATAATAATAATAATAATAATAATTTGTGAAGTTACTAAATTGAAGAAATCAGCTGTACTGCCTTAACTTCTTAGGTTAATTAGGCCTATAATCAAGCAATTCCAAAAACCTTAGTTTTATGAAATACTAATGAATGAAACTGGTCTCTTCTCTGCAGCTACTAGCAAAATATTCCTGAGTCAGATGACCTTATTTTACACATTAAGACACTAGCAGGTGTGTCAAGGAACCACCCTCAGGTTTGAGAAGCTCCTATACCTACCTACCTTCAGAGACGAAGGTGTGGTGGTTAGGTTTCATTGCCAACTTGATATTTTGAATTACCTTGGGTGGGTCTCTGAGGATGTTCACAGGAAGGCAGCTTCTCGGTAGGGGGCAAGATGTAAGGAAGCTCAGGATAGCTAGAAATTAACATCCCTTCCTGTGTGGGCAGTGCAGGAAGGAAATTCAAGGGACTCAGGAAGCCATAAAGTCTGGAATAGGGTTGCAAGACCCCCAACATAAGGCTATATAAAGGGGAAGGAGATTTCTCCCCAAGTCCCCTGCCTGTTTGCTGTTCTGTTTGTGGTATTTGGACCTCTGTGAGGGGTCCAGCCTCTTTCACCATTATGAAACTTCGCTTGGATCTGTAAGTCCAGTAAGTCCTTTCCTCCCATAAACTGTGCCTGGTTTGGAGATTCATCCCAGCGGCTTGTGGCTGACTGCGACAGAAGCTCATGAAGAAAAGCCTCCTGCATGGTCAAGGTTCATCTGCAGAAGCTTTGCTTATGGGTTCTTAGAAGGGCCAAACAAGTACTGTTGTCTACAAATGCAGTATCTAGTGCCAAGGCCTTGGTCTTGGATATCCATGCCTCTCACCAAAAAGAAACAAGGAGTACAAGGCTGAATTATTAATATTTCTTTTTCTCATAGATAAAGGCATTGATGACTCACTTCTCTCTTGAGTCCAGACCCATCTGGATTGCTTGCAGGCAGCACTTGGCTGTGGTCTGAAACTACATGGACGTTGGCCAACCAATGCATGACCTGCTGACTGGAAATTCACACAGATCTTTGGGATTTGTTCAAGGACCAAGCCAAGCAACTCTAAATCTATCTTGTAGCCTTTGGCCACGCTCAAGGAAAGCTCCAGTAAGATGGCTCTTTGCCTCGTTGGCTCTGATTCTTCCTAGCTGGATTCTAAATTGTTATCCATCAGTACATACCTACATTTGCCTCAGACACTGAGATTTGGCCTTGCCCACCTCTGGATCCAGATCTACACAATTTTAAAGGGGGATTCGTTGGATTGACTGGGTGTCAGAATGGGTTGGGTTATGCTATTGTCACAAACAGCCATCCACTCTCAGTGGCTTAAAACTACCAAGGTGTCTTCCTC
>PVHP010014464.1:0-28933 GCA_004024765.1 Zapus hudsonius | reverse complement strand
GGGAGGGGTGGAGCAGAAATGAGCAGAGAAAGCTAAACTTCAATGCAAATGCAATGGAGGCCTCCTATGAGGAGCTCTGGTGATGCAACCATCCGTCTGTACTGTTCCAAATTGAGGCAAGGGAGTTACCTTGAGTCAAACAGCTCTCTTCAGTGAAGGCAATTCCTAGAAGAGCTCAGATGTGTGCACTCGGCCATCAGCAGCAACTCTTGGCTACTGAAAGAATGGGGACCCTGATCCTAAAAGGGGAGATCTGAGTTGGCCCACTGCCATAGACAGTTTACGCTGATCAAATCTTCCAACTGGTCTAATGAATTTAAGCCATCTAGCTCTTCTGGGATTTGGGCTGGTTTCTTTCCACTTACCAGTGGAAGAAGAGAGTGACATAACCCAAGTGGCTGCTGTGAGCCTCATGGCTACAATTACCTGCTTTATGTCCCTTTTGTTGACCTGGCCAGTCAGGGTGTGTAACCTGCTGTGATAACCCAGGCCATCATCCCTGAGTTTCTCAGGCCATGGATGCCACACTTCCAACTTACTTTCTACAGCAGACATGAGACTCCAAGGAGAAGCCCCCAAAGACCACTGGGGTCACCTCGTTTTGTCCTGCTTTCCTTGTGTGAGAGCAACCCTCCCTCCTCCTGACAACCAGAGCCAGCCACCTCTGTTGGCATGACAGTGCCTTACTTTCTGGGTTTTTGTCACAAGGATCTCAAAGTGATTAGACAATAAACCAAGACCTAAAGCTTAAGGAGACACTTACTGGGTCCTCTGGATTTCTTGACCCACAAGGCCTAATGTTGCAGCCTTAAGAAGCACTGGATACATACCAGAATCTATGTGGAGACTGTCCAATCTCTACTCCATGGTTCCTGGAACTATCTATTCTACCTATTGGGAATTCCAAGTCCTGTAAAAGTCATTGATTTAGGGTGTTTTTTTGTTTAATCTTATTATTATTTATTACAAATAGTCATTATTGTTTTATTTATTATTATTTATTTTAGTCTATCTTGAGTAATGTAACAGTTACTGTCTTGTGCTGGACAGAACACCTGACTGGAAGCAGCTTATAGAAGGAAGGCTTTATTTCTGGCTTACAGTTTCAAGGGGAAACTTCATCTTGGCAGGGGAATCCTGGCAGGAGCAGGCAGCCATGCATCACATCTCCACACTAGCAGGGAGGAAGTATAGGGAGTGAGCCGAGTACAGCCAGCAAGGCTGGGCAATGATATACCCCAAGACCTGGCCCCAGCCTTCTCCAGCCAGGCTCAACCACCTAAAGGCTGTACCAAGTAGGGATTAAATATGAGACTTAATCACAAACACATGAGGCTATGGAGGACATTCCACATTCAAAACACCACAGTTGTGAGAACAAAATAATTGAGCTGTGACCCTTTATAAAGAAAATAAGTTTGCTTGGCTCTCAATTCACGTGGTTAAAAGTCCAGACAGCATTGGTGCTGGCATCCAGCTGCATTTCAACATGACAGTGAAATAGAAACGGAGCCAGCCAGTCACAAAAGGGGCACATGTACAAGCAAGGACATGATACCAAGGAGGGGCCAAACTCACTCGTTATAACAGCCCACTCTCAGGAGACTTCATTCACTCCTGGTTCACTCCTGAGAGACAGCAAGAGAGTAGAGCCTCCATGACTTAATTACCTTCCCCCAGGTCCCACCTCTTAAAGATGTGCCATCTCAATGTTGCCACACTAGGAACCAAGCTCCCAGCATGTGAACTTTCTGGGCACAAACAATATCTAAATTATAGCAGTTTTGGTTGCATCCTGAAGAATGGAAGCCAGTTGTCACAGAGTTTGGTGCCTTGTCCATAGCAGATGCTCTCTTATGGGTGTTAACATGCTGTACAAAGGCTTTTGCCTTCCCTCTCCACTCGCACAGGTCCATGTGCAGGATCCTTCCTTGCTCTCAGTCTCACCACCTTTGTTCTTTCAAGCCTCTGGCTAATGAACCTAGTCATTTCCCACAGACCTGAGCTGTAGGTTCTCATCTCGAGCCGTTTCACTTCCCACACAAAAGTGTCAGTCACCTTTCTATGCACAATATCTGAAAAAATAAAAATAAAACCTCTTAAAGGAGAAAAGGTTTATCTGGCTTCGTGGTTTCAGTCCACTGCCAGATGCCTCCATTGCTTTTAGGCCTGAGGCAAGTCAGAATGTGGCAGCTGGAAAATGTGTGGACCAAAGTGGCTCCCCTCATGGTGACCAGGATGCAGAGAGAGACAGGGGGTCTAAGGACAAGATGCACCCTTTAAAGAGTTGCTCCCAGTGATCTACTTCTCCAACCAGGAGATCTCCCACTTCCTAACAGCCCGTTGACTAGTGGGGTTAGTGTCTTTGTGACTCAATCCCTGTGTATTGCCACCAGGTAGGAGCTGACCCTTCAATACCTGAGCCCTTTGGAGAGATAGTTCATATCAAAAGCACAGCAGTAAATGACCACTCATCAAGACAGTTTCCTCCTACTATTCTTTTCAGGATCACCCTCAATGGGTGTATGTACAGTCACAGCAGCCTGACAATACCTTCCTTGAATCAATCTCCACCCTTGTGGTCACTAGCTTGACCTTAAAGCATCGCCCCGCCCCCAATGGGAGAGACATTTTCACAACAGTAGTGGATGCCCTGGTGGCTCTGTTCATGGTTGGGCACAATCAGAACAGATCCCTGTACTTCATCCTAGATCTGCTGTGACTCATAGCTGACAGATTTTCTTGTTGCCTGGTACTGGTAGTTTGTATTGTGAATGCCACATGTTGAAAGTTTGGTTCCCAAGCCCATGAGGTGGTAAAACCTTTATCAAGTCACTGGGGGTGTGCCCTAAGGGATATTGGGACCCGGACTCCCCCTTCCCTCATTCTTGGATACTATGAAGTAAGCAACATCTGTCATATGCTGTCACCATGATGTACTTCATTGCTATAGAATCAAGGCAACAGGGCAATTGGACATGAACAGTTCTGAAACTATGAGCCAAGACACACACTCACACTTTTTTTTTGAAGTAGTCTTTCATTCTAGCTCAGGCTGACCTGTAACTCACTCTGAAGTCCCAGGGTGGTCTTGAACTCATAGTCATCCTCCCTCTGCCTCCCCAGTGCCACCACACCTGTCGGATTTTTTTAAAATGTTTTTTTTTCCAGCTATCCCTCTACTAGGCATCTACCCACAAGATGTCACACCTCAGCACAGAGACATTTGTGCAACCATGTTTATAGCAGCTCAATTCATAATAGCTAAGAATTGGAATCAGCCCAGATGCCCATCCCTGGACAAATGCTTATCAAAGTCGTGGTATTTACATGAAGGAATTCTACTCAGCTGAAAGGAAAAATGACATAATGAAATTTAGAGAAAAATGGACTGACTTGGAGCAGATCTTACTTAGCGAACTCACAAAAGAACAAAGTCAAATGCTGAGTATTCTCCCTCATATGCAGTTCCTAACCAGGTTAACCTTGAACTATGCAAACCAGTCAGGAGAAATGAGAGTCTGTGAAAGAAGTGGAAGGGATGGGGGGGGGAAAAAGGGGGAACTTATACATTAAGCTAAACCAATAATGAATAGAAATCATAAGATCCTTACTTTCATACTGTAACCTCTTGAGCAAGAAGCGGGCATCCTCTGGCAAGAGGGGCTGTGAATAGAAGGGGAGAAAGTCTAACCCAATGAAAAATTGATCAGACCTGCTGGTCCCAGTCATTGGCTCCTTCCCTCATTGAGCTGTTGACCAAAGTGACCCATGAGGTCCAAAAAACAAGACAGGATTCTGTCAAAGCTCTTGAATACCCACCCCAGGCCTGAGGTAGGATCCTGTTGCTGAAGAAACCACAAAAAGCCATCTATCAGCACGGAGAGACCCTGCGAGGTCCAGAATGGTAACCAGCCCCCAGATGGTAATTCCAGCAAGAGACCTCACATCAGGAAAAGAAGTAGAGAGATCAAGGAAGGCCCCTGACATCAACCTCTGGCTTCTACATACACACATATGCACATGCACCTGCACACATGTGTGCCCATACACATAGGAACACACATACAAACCCACAACACACATATACACTCAAAAACATTCTAAAGGCAGGACTGTTTCCTCTTCATTTATTTATTTAATCGACTACTTAATGCCATTATAAACTCATGGATATTTGATAGGTACCAATCCATTACTATGCTTGCTCAAATTATCCCAGATTTGGTTATTGATTGCTCTTTCAATTATCTCCATCATTTTTTGAACATTTCCATTTGAATAAACAACACTATTTATTACACTCGACTAAGACCATTGTCCTCATATCTTTCCTTGTAAATTTATTTATTTATTTGAAAGAAGAGAGAGAGTATGGACACACCAGGGCCTCTTGCCACTGTAAACAAACTCTAGACACATGCACCAGTCTGTGCATCTGGCTTATGTGGGCACTGGGTAATCAAACCCCGGCCTTTATCCACTGAGCCATCTCTCCAGGCCTAACCATTGTCTTTTTGCTTTGCATCTTCTCCTCCACCATAGTCCTCTCTTGCCAGGTAGTGTTGCAGAATCCATGAGCATTCTTGGTATTAAGGTAAGGGGAAGTTGAGTAGGGGTCATAATAATTTATATTTATTGGGATATAGTTATGTGGCTTGAAATATCAATCACTTCCTTGTGAAGATGATTTATTATTAGCTATTTGATGTAGAAATGGCTTCCAGGGATACTTCTGTCCAAGATGGTTATTTCAATCTGAATGTGTCTTACTGAAACTATGTATTTAGAGCTTGGTTTCCCATAATAAATCTGTTCAGGTCTTGACACATGAATTACCTGGCATGTTGGATTTCAGTGTTAGATTACAAAACAAATGTAATTTTCAGAAGAAAAATTTGAATACTAATAAGTAAAGTGAGGCAGACATGGTGGCACATGCCTTTAATCCCAGCTGATATAGGAGGACTGCTTTGAGTTCAGTTAGCCTGGGCTACAGAGAGAGTTCCAGGTAAGCCTGGGTTAGCTGAGACCCTGCTTCAAAAAAAACAAAAACAAAACAAAACAACAACCAAAATAAGTAAAGTATTCAAGTTTATAAAGCTCCATATGCCATTTTAATTCAACTGGAAAGGCTTTATGGCTCATTTTTTAAACATTTTTATTGGCTTAAAATTACATATATTAACACAACAATATGCTCAGTATCATAGATTCTTAGATAAAGTCATTGAATCCATGATGACATTCCCTCTTATGCATTAGTTATTTTCCCCCACCATGACTCTTACATTCTTTCCGCCCCCTCTTCCGCAAATTTCCCTGAGTCATAGTGAGTAAGTTTATATTTTGCATAGTTGCTAGGTTTTTAGGAGTCTGTAGATTTGTATTTTGGACAATTTTGGGCATCCTTGGTGCCTCTCTTTATCATCCTTCCCTAGGTTATCTGCCTTGCGGTGGGAATAGCTCTTTTGCTCGCCATCTCACTTCCTTAGAGGTTGTATAGGGCTCTAAATGGTGAGTTTGAGGTGAATGATCTCCTGCTTGGGTGTCCCCCATCAAGTCATGTCCCTTTGGTGGAGTTCGGTTGTCCCCTGCTCACGTTGCTTTCTAAAAAATACAGGGTCTCCAGCGGAGAGTGAGATTATTATTGGTCAATTGAGACAAATATTGCTGGGTTGGTGAGCATTTGGCGGGTGTTCTGGTTCATCTTTTTAAGTTGAGAACTTTATTATGTGATTGCGTATTGCATTCTGTGTGATTGTGATGCGTATTGCATTCTGGTCATGTTCCCATTGGGTTATACTCATGTTCTCCTCTCCTATGCCTCTAAATTTTGAAACAAGAAAGGTACATTATTTTTTCCTCTTTAACTATAGGTACTAAATAACTCAGACAACTTTGAGAAAAAGTTAATGAAGCAAAGAAGAAAACAATGGAATGAATAGAAATTATTCTGACATTACGAACAGAATTATAACCAACAATGTTTAATCAAACCAAAAGCAGTAATTTAGCAAGAGGAAGAGATAGCTTTCCAATAGAATGGTGATAAATAGACTTTTGGATTGTTTAATAATCCAGTTAATGAAGAGGCATGAATCATATGACACACCAGAAAAAGATTTACATTTTTTCCTGATCTAATATGCAACTAACACCTGCGAGGATGGCACACAGCTCATAATCCCATCTCCACCATGAGGCCACGAATGAGTAATTGGTTAATAAATCAATGAGTAATTCTTATTTAAAAACTGTTTCATATTAGTCACTGCAGAAGAAAACATGACATGCCCTAAAGTCTGGTGATAATCATATAAGGGGAACAAAAATCTGCAGGAAGTTCCCCCCAATTTACAATAATCCCAAACATTTACATGATATTTCTAATGAGTGTGAGGCTGAAAGAAACTTTAGAACTGAATAAAAGGAAAGATTCATGTTTGACCAAACAAGTTAGAGATATGACTGACTTGTCTGCTCTCTGAAGATAGGTTACCAAATTTCCACCATTTGAAGAAATTACCTAAAGAGTATATGACCCAGAAAAGTAGGAAAAATACTTTTGTCATATGCCAAGAAGCTTAAAAAAACTATATTCACTTTTTGGACTTTTGATGTTTATGCATTTTTATTTATATGTGTGTACGCATATGCATGAGTATGTATGGGTGCATGCATGCCATGTGGGGAGGGGTCAACATCAAGGTGTCTGTCCTCTCTTTCCACATTTGTGACAAGGTCTCTCTTCATGGTTTTTTTTTTTTTTTGTGACTGTCTGCAAGACTAATTGGCCTGCAAACTTCTGGATTCTCCTGACTCTCCCTCCTTTTGCCATTGGTGTGCTGAGAACACAGATGATGTCATTGCCACTTTGCATCCGGCTTTATAAAGGTGCTGGCAGAATAGAACTCAGGCTGGCAGGCTTCCACGCAAGCACATCTAGCCACGGAGTCACCTCGAAGTCATGATGTCTATGATTCTTGTCAGCATTTTGAAGACTTAAATTTTGTTGTAATTTTAAAAAATCATCCTATAGAAATAGAATTCAAAGCTCGCCTTGTATTTATCTTTTTCTTAAAACACCTTCCCAAAGTATATGCACTTTAAGCCTCATATGTTCCAATTTGCTTTTTTTCTGAAATCTCATAAGAGGCATATTTCAAAAAGTAGATGGACATGGTGGTGCACATCTTTAATCCCAGCACTCGGGAGGCAGAGGTAGGAGGATGGCCGTGAGTTTGAGTCCAGCCTGAGACTACATAGTGAATTCCAGGTCAGCCTGGGTTAGAGGGAGACCCTACCTCAAAACCCCCTCTTCCTCCCCCCAAAAAGGTATATTACCCCCTCCACCGAGGATTTTCTCTCTACTGGGAGCCAAGAATCATGACTTTGTCCACAGTGCAAAGGGCATGTAGCATGCATGCAGCAGGTGGGTGCCATTATAAACTCATGGATCTGTCTATACTGCTAGAGGCCCCAGGCAGGCAGGTGAGGGAGCCAGGCAAAGGAGATCTCAAGTCTCCCCCTGTGCAATTGATGCCTTTGTCTCCTGTTTATTAGGTGTGAAATGGCTGCTGGGAGCATTTATGTATGTTTGTCCAACAGGTTTGCAAAAAAAAGTGTGAAGTTCTATTTGCTGATAATTTTATTCTCTAAATGGAAACTGGTGACAGAGGGTGATAGCAAGAGACTGCAGCAGGCAGAAGGGTTTATTGATATTAATATTTCTCACCATGATAAATGAGTGTCCTGAGAGTTCCAACAGCTTTTCATCAGGGCTGTGGATGTAACTCAATGGCAAGGCATTTTGTAGTATGTAAGAGGCTGTAGCAGCTAAATTACTTTCTCATTGCTGGAACAAAACACCCAACTGGAAGCAGAATATGGAAGCAAAGGGTTTATTTCATCCGAGAGCTTCAAGGGGAAGTTTCATCATGGCAGAGAAGCATGGCAGAACAGAAGCTGGGCATCACATCTTGTCACATCATCTGGGTGGAAGTCTTAGTGAGCTCACCTTCAACACTCAGTAGGTTGGATTAATAAGCTTGCTATACCATTGAAGGAAATGTCTGCCACCTTATGCTTTGAGATAGAGTCTCTCAGTGAGCCTGGAACTCACCAATTCAACAAGACTAGCCAGTCCACAAATGCCATGGATCCCCTATTTCTGCCTCCCCAGGATTACAGGTGTATGCTGCTACTCCTAGATTTTACGTGGATGTTGGTCCCCATTCTCGCATGGCAAGAGCTTTACTGACTAAACCATTTCTCCAGCCCTACTCCATTGAAGGGATGAACTTCTTTAGGCAAGACCCAAACCTGATTCACTGCTGTGTGTGTCATCATAGGGGTCAGGGTCAGGGTCTGTGCTGGATAAAGAAATGCTGAAAGAGTAGCTCCTGGGGGCATTAACTTCTCCAGTGCATGTGCAGCTACACAAGACATACCAGCTGTTTTTGTTTCTATGAAAGCTTTCAGTACAGCTCCAGGATGCACTAGACACAGGAACGTAGTGAGTACAGAGCTGTTGTTAGGAGAATGGATTCTCAAGCCAGCCTCGCTTTGATTCCTGCTTTTGGAGTCCTGCCACTTACTAGCCTTGGGCAAGTTGTAACTTGTTGTGAGGATTAAATAACTTACTTCCATGTAAGCATGTTGATCTGGAGCTAGCACATAGGTGGGTGTGATGGTTAGTGATAATTGTCATTAATCATTATTGCTGTGGCTAGTATTATCTGGCGGTTCAGGAATTTGGCCTTTCATTTTTCAAGGCCTCTAAAAATCCATGTCTCCTTGGATTGGTTCATGAAAGATAATAGATAATACTGTGATTATATATATATATACTTTATTTATTGCTAATAAGTACAAATAAGTCTTGTATTGGCACCCCCATTTCTCTCCTCTCTGCCCCCAATCCACTGAGGGCCCTCCCCAGTGGGATTACTGGAACACTCCATGGATGGAAGGTTATGAATAATAAATATAGTTTTGGGCCTCAGTCTTCCCTCCTGCATTTCCTGGCACATAGCTCCTAAAACCCTTGAAGTTCCCAAAGTGTTAAGTGGCTCTTAGTATGCTAGTGAGATGACTATCGGCCAGGGCTCCTTGGTGCCTCAGGATGAGGGCTGGTTGCCAAGAGAACCAACCATGAGGGTAGAAGAGCATTGGAACTTCTAGCCCCATGCTCACAATTTCCCAGAAGTAGAGAGAAGGGCTAAAGGTTGAGCCAGCCACTAATGGATGATGATTTAATCAATCACACCCAAGTTAAGCCCCCAAAGGCCAGGGTCCATGGAGCACATGGAGACATGGGAAGAGTGGAGGAGCAGCAGTTGGTGAGAGGAAGCAAGCTCTGCTAAGCCCACATTCAAGCCGAGCTGGCATTACCTTTTGTGATGGTTTCTATGGATACAGTTAGCTGTCAATTGCTGTTTAACAAAATGCCACAGAACTTAGTGGCTTAAATAACACTTTTCTATTATCTGGAGATGTTTGTGGGGCGAGGATTTAGAAGTGGCTCAGTTGGATGGTCTGACTTGGGTCTTCGTTGAGGCTGCGGTCAACTGAGATGGAGGGATCTGCTTCCATGGCAGAAGAGGGGAAAGGCCTCCTCATCAGTGGCCTCTCCCTAGAGCTGCCCGAGTGTCCTAAAAAGTCTCCGCTCCACTGGAAAGCAAGGCAACAGCACAGATGTCTGTCATAACCTATCCCTGAAAGTCATATTCCATCATCTCCACTACATTCTACTGATTAGCACCGAATCATCTAGAACAATCCATACTAAAGAGGAGAGGAATTAGGCTGCATTGAAAGGAGGTGTTTTGTAGGCTAATTGCCTTGTGCATTTCAAGGCCATGTGTGTCGTGTTTCTAATCAGCTGATGCTGGGCTTCAGCTCCTTTGCTTAAGTTCTTCAAGATCACTGCATTTGTCTGTCCCTGGAAGGTAGCTCAACCCCGGGACAATACAGACTCATTAGTTACTGCTTCTTGTCCCCAAGGCCTGACTGTCCCCATCCCAAAACCATAGCTTAACTTCCCCTCCTACCTCATCATCAGCAAAGCCCATCCTGCTCTGGAGACCAAGGCTTGTCAAATTGGGTAACAGTGAGAGGTAGAGAATGGAGACCCACGGGGTGCTTGGAAGGCCTCCCTCACCCTGCTCTGCCCTGTAAAGTTCCCTCTGGAAGTCAGAGAACAGAACGTGGTCAGAAACAGCTGCCACTGAATGAATGAGCCACCTAATAAGGAAATGAACTCTGGTATTCTGGAAAGCCTATATGTGTTGCCCTGAACCAGTTACCCACATTCTTAAACACCCTTGAAAGAATATTCTTCAGTGCAGTGCCTTTCAAATATTAGGAAATTTGTAGGTTTGTAAAGATAAGTTGGTATTGGCTTGTTTGCGGTTGGTGGAACTCTTGGCTTACCAAGATTTGCATGGTTAAAGATCAGTTTTGTTTAATGATTAGTCTATGGCCCAGGAATGAGGGAGGTATAATTCAGGATTGTCCTAGGGGGACAAGTATGTATACAATGCAATAGCATCCGTCTATCTTCAGCTGTCTTTTTCTATTGGTAGAAAGGCTAGAAGGTGTTATTCAGAGTCAGGGAGAGAGACATGATATCAGAAAGCACTTCCTTAAGTGCCATTAGGAGAAGAGTATGTGTGTGTGCCCCTGTGGGTATTTAGGGCCAGGGAAGTACTATGTGCATAGTGAGCTAGCCAAAGCACCAGGGCTTCCCTTATGGTATCTTTAAAGTTAATGCTCAAAGTTGAAGAGATAGCTTAGCAGTTAAGGCACTTGCTTACAAAGCCTAACAACCCAGGTTTGATTTCCCAGTATTCACATAAAGCTAGACATACAAAGGGGCATATGTGTCTGGAGTTTGTTTGCAGAGGCAGGAGGCTCTGGTGCACCCCCCCCACTCTCTCAGATATATAAAATAATGCTCATACAACTTCAGGAAGAGGGCATTGCTATTTTCTCTTTATGAAGACAAAATTTTGGGGATCAACTTAAAATACACAAAGCTAAGTGTCAAGTATAGAAGCATAGACAGCCTCTGTCGGACATAAATTTCATGCATGCTGTCCACCTGCATGAAAATTCCCAGTGCTTACTTCTATGTGGACAGCTAACAGCCAAACCTTCAGAGCTTTCAAAGAACTGGAAGATGGTGACCCCCTGCAGAAGACCTGGAAGGTGGTGCCCCTGCAGAAGAACTGGAAGGTGGTGCCCCTACGGAAAAACTGAAAGGTTATGGTCCCATGAAGAAGAACTGGAAGGTGGTGCCCCCTGCAGAAGAAAAGCAGGTGTTGCCCAAGGACCTTCCCAGTTGTGGCACCAGCAGAACAGCATGGCCTAGAACAAGTGGCTTTCCCTTGCTGGGTCCTCATTCTCAGTCTGTAATGGGGTACAGGGAGTTGAGGAACATTGGCTAAGTCAACTAAAGACATTTTTAAAACAAGAAATGTCCTATCCAACTGAGTCTGTCTTTTGAATCCAAATCTCCCGGGGTTAGAGACACATTTTCCAAGGGTTTGCAGTCACACAACCCTTGGTACAGACTGGTCTAGACACCGTGGACCTGGTGATCTTTAAGGTCCCCCCAAGCTCTTGCATTGAATCTACCATGGGACAGGGAAGGAGGAAAAAGCTATACAAAGTATGGAGACTGTGTGGTGTGACCATCTAGTAGAGACCACATAGCTCACCATTACTTGCTGGCACAATGCCAGAACTTTCCATATCAGTGTCTCTTGAGGCTACACTGTACTATTTGGAGACATATTTGAATACAAAAATCAATCTCTTTTTAAAGTCAAATATCCTAGTCAGGATTTCTATGGTTCTTATTCATCAAATCTGAACCAATTTGTGTATCAAAATAATAATACTATTTCATTACAAGCTATTTAAAATAAAAACTCATGAGTCCATGTTTAGAAGTAGATAAACTGAGGAAGGAAAAGCACTCCTTTAGGCTAAGGAGTAGATACAGAAAAAGTGTTAAAGTTAAGAGAATTGCCTTTTGGCTTCCATTACAGTCATCAAGGTTCATCAATGAATGCTGGAACAAATTGATGAAAGTTTGATAAGGAATATAGTTTTATATGGTCTCATAGTATAGTCCTACAAAATGCTTGGTAATGATTAAGCAAATAAATGCTTGATAACTTGATGGCGGAACCCTTCAGAAACCAAAGTAACCATGCCATAGAAGATAAGGGCCCCACATGTCACCTGAGAGGATGCAATGAGAACACAGCACCACCTTTGTACCAGTCCTGTGGAGCACGGGGTCCTAAGTCCACAGAGAAAATGTAGGACTACCTGCAAAGCAATTAGTTTTGTGTCCAATGTTGCGGGGGAGGGGGAGGGAGACTAAGGAGCTATTGTAGATTGAAGGATGGGAAAAGCAGAACAAATACATTTAGTGTGGCCTCATATGCTATCGCTAGGACCAGAAAGGAAAGGGAACACAAATATGTTGTTGTGGCCGGAGAGATGGCCCAACTTTTTGCTTGCAAAGCCTACCAGCCCCAGTTCACTTCCCCAGTACCCACATAAAGCCAGATGCATCAAAGGCGCTTGTGTCTGGAGTTCATTTGCAGTGGCAATAGGCCCCGGCATGTTCATTCTCTCTCTCTCTCTCTCTCAAATAAAAATATTTTTGAAAATGAAAGAGGTTGTTCTGGCTGTGTTTCTAAAAACGATATTATTGGGATAATCAGCAAAAGTTGAATGGAATCTGTAGAGTATAAATTAGAGGCTGGAGAGATTGCTCAGTGGTTAAAGGTGCTTGCTTACAAAGCCTGAAAGCCTGATGGCCCAGGGTTTGGTTCCCCAGAACCCCAGATGCACAAAGTGGCACATGTGTCTGAAGTTTGTTTACAGTGGCTAGAGGCCCTGGTGTGCCCATACTCACTTTCTTTCTGTCTGCCTCTTTCTGACTCCTTCTCTCTCTCTCTCTCTCTCTCTCTCTCTCTCTCTCTCTCTCTCAAATAAATAAATAGCTTTGAAAATAGTATTATGTCACAGCTAATGCACTGATGTTAGTGTGTGCTTTACCATAGCCATGTCAAAGACTGTTCTTGAGAGATGCACACTGAAGGCTTTGAGATACAACTACAACTTCCTCTTGAATAATTCAGAAAAAGAAAAACCTCTCTTTATCGTGTGTGTATACATATGTAGAAATAAAAAAAATAAAATTACTTTAAAAGAGAGTATTATAGGAAATCTTTTCATTCGGGGTAACTTTTCTATAAATGTGAAATTATACTTTTTTTGAAATTATTTTTTTTAAATTTATTTTCCATAATGAGTTACAACATTTAGTGGGCAAACAATGAGTTGTTATCCCCAAGAAATTATATTTTTTTAAAGGCTGAAAAACATTACAATGAAAATACCCTCAGGTGGATCATCACTCATTCACCTCACATGAGCTGATCTCATCAGATTGCTCTTCACATACTTCCCTGGGAAAATGGAAGCCTGCTGAGTCAGGGGAGAAGAAAAGCAGTTTCAGAGGTGAAACATACCGAGGAACAGAATAGTCAAACAAAACAGAAGTGCCATCATGGGGAGTTTAGAAATGTAAGCACCCCAAGGACTGGAGGACAAGGACCCAAGGAAGGAGATGAGGAATTCCCAGTGAGACTAGAGGAGCAATAACCTTCTAAACATTTGCCTGGAGTTCAAAAGGCACCACACTGAATCCCTTTCTTGGCCATGCCTTTCTCATCCTGGGTTGCAAATTAACTTCCTGTGGGATGACTGAATCCACCTCTGAAATGTTAATTTTTAAAAAATATTTTATTTATTCACACACAGAGAGGGAAGAGAGAGAAAGAGGAAGAGAGAGAGAATGGGTGCACCAAGGCCTCTAAACACTACAAACAAACTCCAGAAGCAAGCCAGTTGGTGCATCTGGCTTTATGTGGGGAATCAAACCCAGGTTGTTAGGCTCTGCAGGCAAGAACCTTAACCATTGAGCTATATCTCCAGCCCCTTAACTTTTTAAATCAGAAGTTGTGTGTGTGATTTAAGGAGCACCTTGGGTGATTTCAATGTGCAAGAGTAGCGAGGGCCTCTACCTCTCTAAGGCAAGGGTCTAGTTATATCAATGGCTCACTCAGAGACCTTTCCTGGATTTCAAATGCTTTGACATTGAAATACAAGGCTTCCCATCATCCAACCCTAAACAGCCTCCTCTTCTGTTAACATCTCTCTGGGACATAATCTCACACCATTTTTCAATTTTAATTGTGTGTGTGTGTGTGTGTGTGTGTGTGTGTGTGTGTGTGTGTGTGTGTGTGCATACCAGAGCCATGCCATTCATGTGGAAGTCAGAGGTCAATCTCAAGGTCGATCTCCATCCACCTTGCACGAGACTGGGCTTTCTTTCTTGTTGTTTGCTGCTGGGAAGGTCCATGAGCTTCAGGATTCTCCTAACTCCACTTCCCATTGCTGTGGGGCATTGAGGTTACAGAGGTACCATTTTGTATCCAGCTTCATGTGGGGACTGGAGATCTGAACTCTGCTCAGCAGTCTTAAGCCACTGAGCCATTTTTTAAAAAGGTAAAAAATTATTATTTGAGCTTAATTGTTTTTGGTGACATTGCACTGCTCTCTAACACATGCTTTCTTCTGTCTCTGTGCTAACATTCACCTTGATCCTTTCACATAGCCAGTCCTTTCCTGGTAATTCTAATATTAGACCCTTGAAATGATATCATTGTTTCAAATGCTGCTTTCAGGGCTGGAGAGATTGCTCAGTGGTTAAGGCACTTGCCTGCAGAGCCTAAAGAACCAGGTTCAATTCCCCAGTACCCACGTAAAGTCAGATGCACAAAGTGGTTACATGGGTCTGGAGTTCCTTTGCAGTGGCTAGAGGTTCTGGTGTCCCATCCCCCCTCTCTGTCTCTTCTGTATCTCTCTGCTTATAAATAAATAAATAAATTTATTTATTTTAAAATGCTGCTTTCTTCATGAAGTTGCCCTGAATTTATTGGCCTTTCCTGGCATTTCGTATGCTTCTACAATAGCACGCAATCCTAATGTATTTTGTTTTACTGCATTTTTTGACAAGACTGTTTCAAACATTCATTCACCAATTGCCCAAGCATGAAGACTATGGCTCGAATGACGGGAGAGCCAGCTTGGGAAGCAGGTTGTGGTAGACTTAAGGACGAGTCCAGAAATTCTTGGATGCTCCTTTCCTCAAGAGGTGGATCCTTTCTCCTTGAGTTGGGGCTGGACTTAGTGACTCGCCTCTAGCAAACAGAATGAGATAGAAGTGACGCCCTCACTGCCACTAGCGCCTATAAAGGAATGGGAGACCCTCCTTGCTTGCTCTCGTCTGCCTGCGTCCAGAGGATTGTAGCTGCCACCTGATGAGGTGGAGGCTGCCTGTTGAGAGGCCCTGTGGTCTCCGGCTGGGAGCCAGGGAGACACCACCACCAACCCCAGTCAGCTACCTTCAGAGGTATCCATCCCTCAGCCTGTCAAGCCTCTGCCACATAAGGTTGGGGCCCTGAGAACCAGCTCTCCAGACAGTTTTCCTGGGAAGATCTTGTAAATACTGGTCTCCTAAGGTCTATTAAATGAGATCATTGACAAATCTGAATTTCCAGAGGAGAACTTGGTTTCTTAAATGATTTGTCTCACTTATTTTCTGATTTATTTCAAATAGAGTTTTACTGAAGGTAGGTAAATAACTATAGGGACATAACTTAGGTAAATATCGCAATGAAAAGTATGAGGGTTAATAAGGGTTTCTGATTTCAAAAGGACGCAGTGAGAATCAGGTATCATTTTAAAATGTTGTATTTCAATATATATATACAGAGTCTAAAAAATCATTATAAAGTTTTTAAAAAAGGAAAATATTCTATTACTTTAAAAAATATTTATTTATTTGCAAGCAGAGAGAGAGAGAGAGAGAAAGAATAAGTGTACCAAGACCTCCAGCCACTGCAAATGAACTGCAGATGCATGCTCCACTTTGTGCATCTGCCTTTACATGGGTACTGGGGAATCGAACTAGGGTCGTTAGGCTTTGTAGGTGAATGCCTTAACCACTGAACCATCTCTCCAGCCCCTTGCTTACTTTTTTAAAGCAGGCTCCTCCTCTTTATTATTATTATTATTATTATTATTATTATTATTATTACATTCCCTTGCTTACTTTTAAATCTGAAAAACTAGAATATTTAAACATCAAGTATATTCTAAACGAACACCCACACACAAAAAAAAACCTCTCCATCAGTTCACTCAGTCTAATGCAATTAACACTCATCGCACTGGATCTTAATTTAGCAATCTCACAAGACTGTATTCTAACAGCCTTAGAAATTCAAACTTAGTCCACTAGTATGGCCTAAAAGTTGTCTCATTGATGCCTCCAAGGCATGTACTCACCAGCCTACTCTCTGAAGTGTCAATAATTTGAAGTACCTGGCACAGTCCTTCCTGGGGCTGTGAGATGGTTCTCCCTTGTGGAAGTTATAAACTCAGGCTTGTAGCTGATCTCAGAACCTTCAGGCAAGCATCCCAACAAACAAGACTGTTAAATGACAGAGAATGCCTGTGGTGAATTTATTATTGATACTTTTCCAATGGAAAGTCCTGATGATAGTTCATAGGAAGCATTCTGACAAGGACATTTGATTGCTTCTGTGACCGGAATAACAGATGATCAAACCACCCCATGGCAAATTTCTAGACAACATGTCTCTAAGAATAATGATTCAGCCTATTTCCAGAGAAGTCAATGAATGTTACATCCGGTTTATGAAGACAGGAGAGCATGACTGTATAGAAGAAAACAACTAGATATAACATAATATTGAAACATAAAATAGGAATATACCATGATTATAGAAGGCAAATACTAGGAATATGCCAAGACTATAAACTGAGTCAATCTCAGGGAAATTTGCAGAAGAGGTGGCAGAAAGAATGTAAGAGCCATGGGGGGCTGAGAACATGTAATGCTTAAAAGGTATGTCATCCTGTTTTTAATGGTTTTCTCTAATCGCTTATGATACTGAGCATATCGTTTTGTTAATATATATATATACATTATATATAATTTTATTCCAATAAAAACATTAAAAAGAAAGGGGAAGAAAAAGAAAGCAATACAAAATAAAAAGAAAAAAATACAACTAAAATAAAATAAACTGAGTCAATAAATCTTATAGACACCTGGGTTATATAACTTGATAGGTAAGTCTAATGTCCATCCTTAGTTAAAAATTGATGGTGTAGGATGGACAATATTCAAATTAAACACAACCTATGACCAAGCAAACATTTTAAATAGTAACTGAAATTATGAATAACACTACAGTTGCTATACACCAACCACCACCAGGCTTCTGACAAATATAGAAACTCAACCAAGTTTAGGCCAGTTTTTCCTCTGAAGGTAAAACACATGGAGAGCAGGGACTCCCCATGAATTATGTAATCTCCAAAATCTCAATATCAATAAATTTCTTTGTCTCCCCAAAGTTATCTGAGTATCTCCTCCAATTTAACAAGTTTCCCATGAAACTTCATAATAGTAACATATCAAAGAGCCCTAATTATTTCCAGCACCTCTCACTTTATAAAGTGAAAGAACAAATCTTTGTGATTTTTGCAGGGGCCTGAGGGAATCCCAAAATAGATTTTGATGAAAATATATCCGGAAAGGCTCTTTTCTCCTCTTTAAATTTCTATATTTGGGCCTGATTTAGAGAAGCTAAAACTTAAAGAAAAATTGTCTGAGGAAATTTGGACATTTGATTAACAAGGCATTTCAGGGGGGCTGGGGAGAGATGGCTTGGTGGGTGCAGTACTTGCCTTATGAGCATGAGGACTTGCTTGAGATCCCTAGCACTCCCATACAAGCTGGGCACGACAGCCCATGACCTCAGTCACAGCGCTGGACAGGTGGAGACAGGAGGATCTCTGAAGCTTGTTGGTTAGCTGGCCTTGCTGAATATGTGAGCTCTGGGTTCAGCGAGAAACTGTCTCAAAAAATAACGTGGAGGGTGAGTATTAAGGCTGCTTTACCACAAAGACTGATACCGACGGCCCACGGAGGAGGATATCCAGCTGACTGGGGATGAGGAAGGGGGGCAACAGGGAATTGGGGATAACAACTCATTGTTGGCCCACTAAACAATGTAACTCATTATGGACAATAAAGAAAAAAAAGTTATAATAAAAAAAAGAAAAGAAAAAAAAATAAGGTGGAGATAAGCCAAGTGAGGTAGGAGGATTGCTGTAAGGCCAGCCTGAGACTACATAGTGAATTCCTGGTCAGCTTGGGCTAGAGCAAATCCCTACCTCAAAAAACAAAACAAAACCAAATTAATAATAATAATGTAGAGAGTAATTGAGGAAGACACCTACCAAGGACTTCTGCCCTCCACACACACATGCACATACATGTATACCTGCACACACATATACACACATACAAACAAACACATACACACCAACCCCTCCCACACCCAATTTTTTTTAAATGGTTTCAGGTGACTGAAAATGCTAAATGTTATTTAGTCATCTATTTAATCAAAATAACAATTTTTAAATCCTAAACAAGCAAGCTGCTACATCTGCTCAATTGTGGGGAACTTTATATAAATTCAGCAAAATTGCCTCCCAACAGACAAGCACATTTGTCTGTAGTCCCAGAACAAATGAACACTTTCTGATATTATCCTCAGGTTCCATGAGCATTAGGCCAAAATTGATTTCATAATAATTATACTAAAATGTCACCTCTGTGAACATGCAGTGTATCCCTCACTGGCATCTTCAAATAAAGAGAAGTATTTTAAAATGTTTTAATTAAAAAATATTTTCTTATTTTTTTTATTTATTTGAGAAAGAGTAAGCAAGAGAAAGAGACAGACAGAGAAAGAGAGAATGGGCATGCCAGGGCCTCCAGCCAATGCAAACAAACTCCAGATGCATTTGCCACTTGATGCATCTGCCTTTTTACATGGGTACTAGGGAATCAAACTTGGCAAATGCCTTAACCGCCAAGCTATCTTTCCAGCCCTAAAATGTGTTAATTTTTAATGCAGTATCAACAGTTATCACCCACTTAGACCTAGACTCCTTGTGGGGGTCCTCAATAATTTTTAAGAGCATAAAGGGGTTTTGAGACTAAATCTGAGTTACTTCCCCTATAAATGAACTGCCACTGCATGGTGTTGGCTCCTTGGCTCATAAAATCCATGGGAGACAATTCAGTGCTATCCCAGTTATCATCAGTCCTCCTGAGTCACGTGGGAAATTTGTTTCCATCCCTGTAACTCCAGACTTCATGAGTTCAGAGTGTCTAGCAGCCAGGGAGAAAATGCTTTATACCAGGGCACCTAGCAAAGCTCTCATAAAACTCAGCTATGGCTATCACGGAAAGCTTTTGTCTCCTTGTCTCAACAGTGAATACAAAAAGGAGTCACCACCCTGGCTTGCTTTTTTTAAAAAAAATATTTTATTTATTTTCAAGCAGAGAAATACAGAGAGAAAGAGAGAGAGAGACAGACAGAGAGAGAGCGCACCAGGGCCACCACCTTGTGGGCCTGGCATATGTGGGTCCTGGAGAATTGAACCTGGGGCCTTAGGCATTGGAGGCAAGTGCCTTAACCGCTGAGCCATCTCTCCAGCTCCTGGGGCAAAGAAGAAAATATTCAGCAGTCAAGATTGATACTAAATGAAGGGTCACTGCCATAGACCTGAGGCACAGATCTCTCTGGGTTAAAAGCATAGACATCACTTATAACAACCACTTAGATCCACAAAGCTACCAGCCCTGCACGAAGAGGCTGGGACTAGTGTGCAAGCAGGAGGCATTGTAGCTCCTCCCCTTTCCTTTTCTTTCCCAAGGGGGAGGGACCAGAAGAATTGAGATCACGGAGGAGCTGTTCCTCCAACACAATCTACAAAGCAAATGATCCAACAAGCACAAAGCCTGAGCTTTGGGGGACGCTGTGGTTATTTCCCCACTGCCCTCTTTAAAACTGAGGCACCCAATCTCCTAATTGTTGAATGAACTCTAAGAACTGGGGACTGCGGCTGAATCCTCCAAGAATTGCCTCCAAGCCGTCCTGTCATGCATCCTAAACCCTAGAGGATAGTCATTCAGAATATGGCGGTCAGGGGTGTTAATTCCTGGGCCCCCTTTCCTCAAGGCAGGACAACTCCTAAGGACCATCCCAGCTGCAAAGACAGATGTGCCTTTGCTATGACTAGAAATGTCTTTGATCATGGGCTTTGATTAATTAATTAGTTAATCAATTAATTTCTATGTGCCTGGAGGGATCTAGCTTAACATGACAATAGCCACCCTGGTCATAACTGCCATTTTGCTCACCATAGGACCCTGGAATGTCTTCTGAACCCAGTGGGGTGAACAAAGTCATTCAGATGGCTAGATATTTTGTGCTGGCCACAGGTGGGTTTTTTTTGTTGTTTGTCTGCTTTTGCTTTTTGAGTAAAGTCTAGGTGCAGTCTGGTGGCTGTAACTCACCTTTGTCAGGTCAGCACATGAACCCCTTTTTCCTGCCTTGTGTTGGGGGAATCCTAGTTGGCACGCACAAGATCTGGACGCATTCAGTCCTCTGCTTACCTCTTTCTTCAGTCTTTCTGCATCTCTCACTGGTTGGTTGTTGACCATTGGGTCATTCTGAAAGAGTATCTAGTCACACTTCTTGGAAGCCATTCTCTCTAGGACAGTTTAGAGTAGCCATTTATTTGTCATATTTTATTTTATATTTTTATATTTGCAAGGAGAGAGAGGAGAGAGAGAGAGAGAGAAGAGAGAGAGCCCACAATGGCCTCTTGCCACTGCAAATGAAATCCAGATCATGCACCACTTTGTGCATCTGATTTTACGTGGGTCTTGGAGAATCGAGCCCAGGTTGTTAGGTATTGTAGGCATGTGTCTTCATCGCTGAGTCACCTCTCCAGCCCCTTACTAACCATCTTTAAGCATCAAAGGAGCTTTAGAGGATGCTCCATATGAATGTAAGTTATTTAGAAATGCTTTGTGAGCAGATACCTACTCTTAATAAATTACACAGCAACAGAGAGATTAAAAATCAATTCCAAAAACTCCAGACTGCCTTGAATTTGAAGTCAACATTTTGAAAAATTAGCACTATTAGGACTTCGACTGCAAGAGTTTATAAAAATGCCTCTGAAGAATAATAATACTTAGCCAGTTGAAGGGGTCATTCATGAATGAAGAAGTTTCCATGCTTGCCTGGTCCTCAAGTACCCTTTAGTGAAAGGGACTCAAATAGGCTCCTTCCTGTACCAATTGCTTAGACTCTTGCCAAGTGAACCAAGTGGCACAATTCTGATGACTTTACTCCAAATAATGGGCCCATGGTTTGACTAAATCCAAGGAGAGCTAAATACCATGGGGAGAGTTGGCATGAATCACTTCCCAGAGGAGGTGCTCCATTTGGATGGCAGCCACTTGACTCAGTGAAATTCTCTATTTTAGGAAGCATAAATGTCAGATCTCTGAAACTAAGGCTATAACCCAAACATCAGCAAGCTTTTGTTGTCAGGTGGTTTGTTTGTTTCTTTCTTTCTGCTGCTCCACCAGAGCTATTGCACTCTCCTGCTTTAGGATCCATCCTGTGGATTAAAGTAACTGGCACCCTGGGGTTGACGTCCTTGTGGGACTCCCATGAGTCTTCATAGAAATTCCATACCAGAGGGAATCTTTGCAGGTAAATGAAAGCCTGGTGGACAGAGCAGTTAGTGTGGAGAGAAAACGCAAGAGGACCTTGGTGGAAGCAAGAACTGGGTGGGGGAAGGTGGTATGATGCACATCTGGAGAGGAAGGCTAGCAAGTCTGCAGTTTACCATCTCACTGGAGGGTTAACAAAGCCCTTGCACTGTAATTTCAGAATCCAGGTGAGGTGCCCATCAAAACTGTGACTTTAAGCTAATGACAGATGCTGTTTCCTATGGAGAAATGGCCATGAAGTAGCTTGCTTCTAATGACTGAGTAACTTCATTTGGAAAATGAATTGATTCCGGGCCCCATGCTTTCACTGCTGCAGACGGACGAGGAATCAATAGTCTTTAGGAATGATCATTTAGTTGTGACTAGTCATAGGCAGCTCTGAAAATAATTTGATCCAGATCTTCAGTGGAAGCTGAATTCTTAGACTCAAGTGTCCACAGTCAATGTTATGGTCCCAATTGACAAACATAGGAATTGTGACAGCTGGAGTGATGTCTGGAAAAAGTTAGTCATGATTAGAATATTACCATTGCTATAGTTTGAATCTGTAGTGTGCCCCAAAGGCTCATGTTGCTGAAGGCTTGGTCCCTGGCCTGTGGTACTATTAGAAGATGGTGACCTCTAGGAATGAAAGGAAGCTGAGTCACTGGTATTGTGCCTTTGAAGGAGATATGGGGACCCCCTACCTCTTCTTGTCTCTCTTTTACTTCTTGTCCACAGTGAAGAGAAGAGACCTCCTTGGTGATGTGCTCTCATCGTGATTCTCTGTGCTACTAGAAGCCCAAAGTAATGGGGCCAAGCAATGATGGTCTGAAACATCTGGAACCAAGATTCTGGGACTAAAATGTAAGAGCTTCATAAATCCCTCATTACAGTCGTACACTGCAGACCTGCTTGCCTTCCTGTGCATTGTCCCACATTCCTCCAAAGTAACCCTTTCCTTTTAAGTCTCCTCAGGGCCTTGGTTATGGTGATGGAAGGCTGATCAACACAGCCTATATCTCTTTCCCCACTGCAATGGTTTGTGCTAAAAGCAGCTCAAGATATTACTGGGAAGCATCCAATCTTACTGTGGTTGAAAACCATTACCCTAAGATTTGTTAAATTAATTAATTAATTGATACTATTTATTATTATTATCATCATCATTATTATTTTGATTTTCTGAGATAGGGTCTCTCTCTGTAGTCCCAGGCTGACCTGGTACTCACTCTGTAGTCCTCGGCTGGCCTTGAACTCACAGCAATTCTCCTAATTGCTGAGATTACAGGCCTGCATCACCACAACTGGCCCTAATTAATTAATTAAGTAAGTAAAAATATTTTATTTATTTATTTGATAGAGTGAGAGAGAGAAAGAGACAGACAGACAGACAGACAGACAGACAGAGAGAGAGAATGTGCACAGCAGGGCCTCCAGCCACTGCAAATGAACTGCAGACACACGCACCACCTTGTGTATCTGGCTTTATGTGGGTACTGGGGAATCAAATTCAGGTCCTTCTGCTTTGCAGGCAAGTGCCTTAACCGCTGAGCCATCTCTCTAGCTCTTAATTTATTTATTTTTAAATATTGTTTATTATTTATTTTTTAGAGGGAGAGAAAGAGAGAGAGAAGAGAGAGAGAACCAACCAGGGCCTCTTGTCATTGTAAACAAACTCCAGATGCATGCACCACTTTGTGCATCTGGCTTTATGTAGGGACTAGGGAATCAAATTCAGGCCATTAGGCCTTGAAAGCAAATGCCTTTAACCACTGAACCACCTCTCCTGCCCCCCTGATTCTTAAATAGGATCTTCATAAATACCATTTTTTCTTCTGGGGCAATTCCAATTTATACTTCTAAGCCCAGGATCCTATCCAGATGTCACCTCCCCCCACTTTCCATAGATATAACTTTTCCTATTCTAAATGAAGTGTTCATTATTTTACTCACTATTTACTTTAAGCTAACTGTATGGGACTTGCTTTTTGGAGAGCCTGTCCTTTTCTACAGCACATTTATGCTTTGCCCCAAGGAAAGTATCAGGGGAATGGAAGTATTTCATGGAGAAGAGACTCAACCATAACAGGCACAGCTGAGAGCAGAGACAGGCTGAAAGGCACACCTTGACTCCTCACTCTCCAGCATGGCTTTTAATATTGCTCTCTCTGGATTTATTGGCAGCTCATCTAGACCCAGAGTGTCAACAAACAGGATGAGGAGTCTGTCTTTGGCTGGCTGGCACATTAAAAAAATCTAGGCATGGTGGCACATGCCTTTAATCCCAGCACTCAGGAGGCTGAGATAGGAGGATAACCATGAATTTGAGGCTAGCCTGGGCTATAGAATGGATTCCAGGTCAACCTGGGCTAGAGTGAGACTCTGCCTCAAAAAAAATATGTTTTCAACTGAGTGTCAAAACGTTATATGAGGAAATCCTGGAACCCTATTCCTTGTTCACGAAGGTACTCGCAGGGGGTAGTTGGCCTACGCTAACCCTCCTTAAACACAGCCAGAGGGAGTGCTACAGAAGAGGGGCTCTGCTTACTCTTAGGAGCAAATCCTTTAGCCTTCGTGAGGAAGAGGAGATTCACGAAGGAACATGAGCTGTGATCAACTCTCTATCAACCCTTTCATTTTCAGAAGCTTTAAACAGCGCAATTATATTCAACACACATTTACTAAGGACCTGGGTGTGTTCGTACTAAGAGAAGCGTTGGGGATCTAAAGGTGATCTCTATCCCGGGGAAGGGAACCAGAATTAGCCACCTCAATGCTTATGAAAGAATGAGTAGGTAATGAATGAATGAATGAGAACTTGGTGCGAGAAAAAACGGTAATGGCAGCCGACAAGTACGGTGGGCAGTGGTGAACCACATCTCTTTCTAGAAGGAATGAACACCACTCTGATCCAGCAGGTTTTTTTTTTTTAAATAAAGGCTCAATGAAAATTGTATGATTTTTCCAAGAAAATCCAAAACCACAAGCTTTTATTCCAAATATCCCTCTTCTTAAATGCTGGTATGTAGTTTTCTCTAAGTTGCATGTTTTTGTATAAAACCATGAAACAAACGAAACATCTTTGGGGGCTAGACTTAGTTCTTGGCCTCCAGCCCATGTCTGTGTACTAGTTAGCCACTTGTTACTATAATGAAAAACTGAAAGTAATTCACTTATAAAGAGAAAAGGTTTATTTTGGTTCATGGTTATCACAATTCCAGTCCAAGATTGAGTGGCTCCTTCCCTTTGGGTCTCTGGTGGATGTAGTATCACACCATATCATGAGCCAGGAGGCAAGAGAGAGAGAGAGAGAGAGAGAGAGAGAGAGAGAGAGAGAGAGAGAGAGAGAGAGAGAGAGAGAGAGAGAGAGAACTTTTTAATATTTTATTTATTTATTTGAGAGAAAAAGAGGCAAACACAGAGAGAGAATGGGCTCGCCACGGCCACCAGCCACTGCAAACAAGGTACCAACACATGCGCTACCATGTGTATCTGCTTTTCGAGGTTACTGGGGAATTGAACTCGGGTCCTTCTGCTTGCAAGCAAATGCCTTAACTGCTAAGCCATCTCTCCAGTCCCCCCCAAAATTTTAAAATATATATATATATATATATTTATTTATTTGCAAGCAGAGAGGGAAAAGAGACAGACAGAATGGATGTGCCAGGGCCTCCAGCAGCACTTTGTGCATCTGACTTTATGTGGGTACTGAGGAATTGAAACCGGGTCATCAGGCTTTGCAGGCAAGTGCCTTAACCATTGCGCCAAGAATTTTAAAATAAGCTCTGTGGGTGCAAGCCCCGGTGACCTAAGAACTTCCTACTAGGCTCTAACTAAAGTCTACTCTGGATCTGTGCCCTACATGAGACTTTTGGGACATTCGACATCCAAACTATAGAACACTGAGTCCTAGACACAGCTCATAACTTCAGATTTGAGAGGGATAATGGCATTTTGGCACATTCAAGCACTTTAGATGGATATGTTCACCTCCAAACAACCCTTGTTAAAGCACAGAGCCAGAAGAAGCCTTAGAGTTCAACAAGTTTAGCTTCCTCATTGCACATAAGAAATGAGGTCTAAGGTGCTCACCTTTAATCCCAGCATTTGGGATTGCTGTGAATCCAAGGCCAGCCTGGAACTACAGGTCAACCTGAGCTCTAGCGAGACCCTGCCTCAAAAATAAAAGGAGGAGGAGGAGGAGGAGAAAGAGGAAGAAAAGAAAGAAGAGAAGAAGGAGAAGGAGAAAGAGGAGGAGGAGGAAGAAGAAGAAAAGAAATGAGGTCTAGATTAACAAAGAACGCAGCTAGGCCCCTTGTCAGTGTGAGGGCACATAGGCTGGTGTGAGTCGCTGGGTACAAGCAGCAAAGGATCCCAAGTGGCTCTCCTCCCCTTGCTACCCTCAGCCAAGTGTGCCCTGGCCCTGAAGGCAGTGTCAGCCTGGGCTCTTTCTAGGTGGGTAACTCTGACCTCTTCCCTGAGCCCACCAGTGTGCAAGGGCCTGACAAAAGCGAGGAAGAACCTTCTGACTGACGACAAGACAAGACCAGGGAGAGGTTGGGACCCCTTGGAAGGGTTTTGGGACAAGTTAACTTCAAAGCAGTGATCTGAATTTAGAAACCAACAAGTCCATATTTCCTCTCTTCTACCTCCAAGGAGCCCTGCCATTGTTTTACATTCTCTAGAAGGCTCTAAAGACCAGAGAAGATCACTGTTGCCACCAGGACACTACTACATTCATTAGGACAGCATTTACCTTGGTATTAGGAAGTTTTTAAAAATTTCATTAAGATGCTATAAGTAAAGCGCCCCTTGTACAAAATTTGAACAACAGCAGAAGGTAGTGGTGGTGGCGCTAGTGTCTGTAATTCCAATACTTTGGAAGCTGAGGCAGGAGGATGGTGAGTTCCAAGACAGGTTGTACTATAGCTATACAGAGAGATCCTGTCTCACAGAAGAAAGAAATTGAGGGAGGGAGGGAAAGAGGAGGTAAAGAAGAAGGGAGGGAGAAAGTAAAATAGGAAAAAGGAAATCAGAAATAAATTTTGAAATATACATAAAAGTATATAGAAGAAAAAAACACTATGGGTGAACCATCTAGAAAAAAAATGAAAGAACACTGGTATAAGTAGGTACTTATATACATATACTTGTTTAATAGTTAATAAAATAACATTTACATACATACTTTTAGCTAAACTACTTTTTGTTTACTGTGAATATTTTTGTTTTTATGAACCTTTTTCTAGCTTTACAATATTCTATGACATGAGTTACTTTGGGGAGGTTACAAACTGCTTATCAAGAAAGTCTCCCACACTGTTTACTCCATGAGTCTTGGCTCTTTTCCTGAAAAGAAACTGTTTTTGATTTCTTACAAAGCCAGGTTATAGTGAGATACAGTCTTATTGGAGATGGAGAGGGATTTCGACCAAAGCAGCTTCCTTGGACAGCCACCATGGAACTTTTCAAAGACAGCCTTTCAAGATCCTCGGCCTAAACCGTGTCAGCGATGGGAAAATGTCCAAACAGTATCTGCCAGGGACTATGGTTGGTGTGGTGGTTTCAATCCAGTGTCCTCCAAAACCCATGTGTTTGCATGCTTTGTCCCCAGCTGAGGGCAGTTTGGGAGGTGGAGCCTTGCTGGAGGAGGTGTGTTGTTGGGGGTGGCTTAGGGTGTCATAGCCAGCTCCCCCTTGCTAGAGCTCAGCTCGCTCTCCTGCTGCTGTTTTCCACCTGCTGTGGCAGAGGTGATGTTCAGCCTCTCCCTTAACATCTTCCCCACCTGACATCATGAAGCTTCCCTTCGAGATTATAAGGCAAAATAAATCCTGTTCACCCATCAGCTGCTTTTGTTCAGGAGTTTTATCCCAGCAATGTGAAGGTAACCACAGCAGCTGGTATTATCCACCATAGCCACCAGTCCATTTACAGTGATACCAAAAATGGGAATTCCCGATGCAGAAAGACCTAGAAGGTGTTGCTGGCCTCAAGCCCAGTAGAGTCCCACGGCACAAGACATGTTCTACTCTGCTGCTGTGGGGACTGACATGTGACAGGCCTGGTCTGCAGAGCCTGGCCTTTGTCCTAGAAGAACACCTCTGCTGCTTCCTGTGGCCTGCCTGCCAGTACTCCTGGCTTCTGGTTCAAGGAGTGACAGGGACTTCTCCAGAGGCAACTGGGTTGTTCCCAGAAAGAGCACACTGCAGACACAGAACAAAAAGTGTTATTCTTCATTACAGCAAGACACCTCCCTTCCAGAACCCCCCCAAGGCAGGATTCATTGCCTATTATAGTTTTCCTCTGAAAGGCCACTCATCATCGTCTCTTCTTCCCCTACCCCCACCCCAGCTGCAGAAGCTATTTTTAAATTGCCCTAGCAACCAGAGGACACAGTCTGGGCTTCCCATGATGCTGCAGTCACCAGAGACTGGACAAGTGTGGCAGGATGGTCCTGAGAGTAGGTACAACGTGTCTCCCTCCTGGCAGAAGTATGTCCTCACAGTACACAGAGTACATGAAAGCCCTAACACCCTGCCTACCTCTCTGCCTTTGCTTCTAACTGGGCTATTGCTAGTTATTTTTTTTTTTCTGAGAAAATCTCTCAGACCTTGGCTTTCAGGAAAAGCTGTGACAGGTGCTCAGGACAGTCCCTTGGTACCAGGATGTGCTGGGTAGGGATGGGCAGATTGATCAGACGACTCATGCACAGTAAATGAAGGCATGCGTGACTGCTAAGAATATCAGATCAATAATGAAGCCGACTTAAAATGGACCTGCTTTTTGTTGGCATCACAGACAGGAGTGTCTGTGACAGTTTTTTTTTTTTTTGTGTGTGTGTGTGTATGTGTGCATGTGTGTGTGAGACGTGGTGTGTGTGTGTGTGTGGTGTATGTACCCTTGCAGGGCTCCATGTAGTGGAGGGGGAAGTATGTGTCCACTTCTATCACTCTTTCATCGCTTTTATTTTGAGCAGAATCTCAGTAATTCCCAAGCATGCTGGGTTTTTTGTTTGTTTCAATTTTTATTTATTTAATTCTTTTTACAAAGGTTATATTCTTGTATCCCCTCTCCCCCGTTTCAATGTCCCTGAGGGCTCTCTTCAGTGGGGTTGTTGGTATTTACTGTGATGTTTTTCACGAGGGCGGGGGGGGGGGG
>PVHP010014463.1:0-39046 GCA_004024765.1 Zapus hudsonius | reverse complement strand
CCTGCACTGGGAAAATAAGGTAGGAAGATCACCAAGTGTCAAGGCCACCCTGAGACTACATAGTGAATTCCAGGTCAGCCTCTTCTAGAGCAAGACCATATCTTGAAAAACCAAAAACTAATTGAAAAAACTACAAATCTGCTGAAGTTCCCCAGCAGACCTATGGAACGGCACCTCTGGGGCTGAGCTCAGTCCGGAGCTCCCCAGGCAATGGCAAGGCACATGCGTAAATTTGAAAACCACCACCATAAAAGAAAGCAGAGGGCTTGAGCCCACTCTGCATCCTGCCAAGCACTGGGAGGGGTTTTCCAGTTTTTGACAAAGGCTGTACACTTGCTCCAGAGACCAGAGCCCAAGACTCAAGGGAGGAGCGAGTCTTTAACTAACTTCTGCTTGGTGGGAGAGAGGAGGCAGAGGGGACAGGGGCTTGATATTTTCTCCTCATAGATGGAGCTGAAGAGCTTGGGCTTTGACAAGGAAAGAGAAGAGAGTGAGCTGACACAGGCTCACTAACTGGACCCCAGAGGGAGCAGATGCTACCTAAGGGATGGGAGCTTGTCTTTTGGTCCAGGAAAGAGAAAGAACTTGCTGAAGGTCACTCAGGAAGCCCATGTTTACCAGGACAGGGCCTTTCTCACACCTTATCAGTAAACAGTGCTTGGATTTTAAAACTATTTTCAATTTTTTTGAGGTAGTGTCTCTCTCCAGCCCAGGCTGACCTGGAATTCACTATGTGGTCTCAGGCTGGTCTCGAACTCATATCGATGCTCCTACCTCAGCCTCCAGAGCACCGGGGTTAAAGGCATGTATCACCATACCTGGCCTTAAAAAATTGCAAAAATAATAGAGTCCCCTTACAGTCTCTCACTCTTCATACTGCATAATGTCATATTATTACATATATCATTATGTAATCATATATTACATATATCATCATATTATTACGGTCAAGTCTTCAGGAGTGTTTATTCCTTGCATTTTGAGGTAATGGTAGAGTTCCATTTAGTTATAAGCAACAATACAGAGACTTCTTGTGTAACATGGGACACTTTCCCCAACAGGAGCATCTTGTGCAGAACTTTGACATTTGTTTAAGTGTGTTTGGTTTGTTTTGTTTTGGTCTTACTCTGGTCAACATCACTAAGGACAGTTTGTTCCAAGGGAACAGAGAAGACAGAAAAGAAAGATGTGACAGTGAGAAGCATTTTTCTTCTCTCTCTCTCTCTGTCTCTCTCTCTCTCCTTTTTCAGTTAGGAAAGGTGGGCATCTGCTTTTCCGACGTGCAATATTGTTTCTCCAGGGACACTGGAACCTTCCAACACGACCTCTGGCCCTAGGCTCCAGCAGGCACAGCCTGAGAAATGTGCCCAAGTGGGAAGGAGGTGGGCAGGACACAGGGATGGTGTGGTGGGGACTGAAAATCTCCCTTGGGTGGGAGCCCAACTACTGATTCTTCATCTGACGACAGGCTCGGCTCACCTCTGCACAACTCCTTCAAGTGCTGAAAATCTCACGTCCAACAACTTTGCTGACCTGAGTTCTAGAGAGTTCTTTCATTGCATATGCGAGCGGGATTGTGTGTGTCTTCTCGTGTCTTCCTACTCCCAGTGGGGCCCAGTGAGTAGCAGCTGGGTGAACAGATGAGTGAGGACAGCGGGGATGCCAGCCAGCCAGAGACAGGGCCAGGAGGTGTGTACCTCGCTGGAAGCCAGAGCCCCTGAGAGTTGAGAGGGATGGTGTGCTCCAGGGGAACAAGTCCTTAGTTCTGGGGAGGTGACAACACTTTAAGTGTCCCCAGTGTCAGTGCCAAGAGGCAGCCTTTCTCCAATGTACTTGACCTATTGTATTCCTGGGTAAGTTGAGAGAAATTCAATCCCCGTGTCTCCAGATTATTTACGAGACTTTCAGCAAGATGTCACCACTGGGTAAGAATTTACATTGGTGGTACTGCTTTCTTTTTCCATCTGATCCCAGGCCCTGAAGGGAAGCCAGAGGAGGGTTATGAGGAAGGCAGGTCGCCTGGGGTGGGCTCTGTGGGACACTGAAGTGTCCAAGGAGATGCTTCAGTGAGGAGCCCAGGAAGCCCTGTGCCACACCAGCCCTGCCTTCCTACTGGGTCTTGGAGACATAGACACAGAGCAAGGGGAGCGTCCAAGGACCTGGGGGTCAGTGGTGTGTGTTGGGGTGGGGGTGCCAGGCAGGACACTAAGATTGCCTCCTGTTTAACCTTGGGAAAGTAACTTCCTCCTCATTGGCCTTGGCTTCCTGTTTCATGATCGCACTGGATCCCAATAGACTATTGGTTTACTGTAGGCCTCTTAAATGTCTTGCTACGGATATTATCTGGTACTGCCAAGATAAACTAGTGTTTAAAAGTATTTTTTTGCTACGGTCTTCAAAAAGAAATACATTTTCCACAGTAGCCTGGTATACGCTGAACGAACGGAAGAAAGGTTTCCTAAATTCACATTTACTCTTCCTACAGACCACCCATGAAAACCAAAGGAAGGGCTCTCCTGCAAAGGGGACAAGAAAATTCAATGGGGAAAAGAGCTTTTTTGACGTGCAGTGGGAACCTCGGTATATAAACATATAAACGTGCAAAGATATGTAAATACAGAAATGGAGTTGCTTCACAATATACACAAAGCTGATTAAAAGTGTGCCATGGATTGAAGAGCAAGAGCTGAATGAACAGAGGGAGGGAGTTACAGACCCGTGTGCAGGTGCCATTCTCAGAGATGCTGTGTTAAGTGAAAGACCGTGTACTTCATGGTTTCATTTATCTGAATTTCTAGGAAAGCACACACAGTGACAGAGCAAACCGAGACATGCTGGGCAGAAGGAATGCACACAGGGAGGGTTCTGCAGGGCAGGGCAGGGCTCTGAAATTGGCCATGGCTGTACATCTGTGTAAACGTACTCAACCATCAAACTATACAGTTAGAGTGGATACAAGTAATGGCAGATTCATGAAAGTTTTAAGAAGTATGAGAACTGTCATGGTTTGATCCAGGTGTCCCCCACAAACAAATGAATGTGTTCTGATAGATCGATCCTCAGCTGATGGCAGTTTGGGTTTTACAACCTCGTTGAAGCTGTGTTGTCAGGAGCGGGTTTATGGGTTTATAAGCCAGCTTCTCCTTGCCAGTATTTGGCACACCTTCCTGCTGCTATTTCCAGTGCTGTGGCAGAGGTGATGTCCACCCCTCTGCTCATGCCATCGTTTTCCCCTGCCACGATGGAGTCTCCCCTCGAGTCCGGAAGCCAAATAAACCCATTCCTCCACAAGCCGCTTTTGCTTGGGTTCTTTCTGTGCAGCAACTAGAAAGATGACCACAACAAGAACTAATCAAGTTGGTCCTAAAGGATGATGATGATGGCTGACTCGGTAGGTTTGTGTTGTGTTCTCTGGGCATCATGCTTGTCCTCAGCCTCTCACTACTGTCCTTCACATGGTAGCCTTGGTTGCATTAGATATGGCTTCTAAATGACTACTTGAAAATATTAAAAAGGAATAGGTATATCCTGACCACTTGTATTTGTTTTGCAAACGTAATCCTTTTAAGCAAATAACGTTTTATAAATCTAAGCAACCTCCATTTTGATTTTTAGGAAATAAGGACTCTGTGTGATCCAGGCTAGCCTAAGGCTCCAGGGTTCAAGCAATCCTCCTGCTCCCAAGGAGCTGGGTTATGACACCCAGCTCTCTGTGTGTTCATATGCAATGCCAAACACAAGGACGGATTACCTCTTCCTTGAGCTTAGGCCAGGAACCAGTCACCTGCACCCTGCTTCCTGGGTTCCAGTTTACTGATGCTGAGATTCATACTTTGACCTCCTTCCCAGGCCTGCACAAGCAGAAGGTCTGCAAGGTCTCGGTGCCCCAGTCTAAGAAAGTTTCTCCAGGTGTTCAGGGACGTTTATGGCCTCATTTACAATCACCTCTTGTGTGGTCAGTTTTGAGAGTGATCCTGAAGAACTGGCTTCCATTTATGGCCATGATGCCATGGTTTGCAAATAAGTGAAGGTTTAAACCATAGAAGGCAGAAGGAAGTTGTCTGAGTAATCACATGACTCACCATCCTTCACCTTCATATCTTCGGGGTGGATAGCAGATGCTAGGGTAGATAGAAATCTATCATCTCAAATAATAATCATAATGACACAAAGCCTTGGCTTTAGAAAAACAAATGAAGAATGTATTTGTTACTTTTGTGTTGCTGTGACCAAATACTTTCTTAAGGGGTGGAGTTTTATTTTAGCTCATGGTTTCAGAGAGATTTCAGCCTCTCATGGTGGAGAAGACACAGTGAGGGCTCTGGCTCTGTCCATGGCAGCAGGAGTAAGAAACAGTGACCTCTTCACATACTGGAGACAAAAACAGAGATCGCAAGCTAGAGAAGAGGCAGGCAAGCGCTTCAAAGGCTTGTCCTAGGCCACATCTTTAGGCTTCAAAATAGTACCACATGGGCTTGGGAGATGACTCAGCAATTAAAGGCTTGCTTGAAAAGCCTAACAGCACAGGTTTGATTCTCTCGTAACCAAGTAAGCCAGCTGCACAAAGTGGCTCAAGCACTTTGTCATGGTTTGATCAAGGTGTCCCCCACAAGCAAATGAATGTGTTCTCAGTGATCAATGCTCAGCTGATGGCAGTTCGGGAATTAAAACCTCGCTAGAGCTGTGTTGTTGGGGGTGGGCTTATGGGAGTTATAAGCCAGCTTCCCCTTGCCAGTGTTTGACACACCTTCCTGCCGCTGTTTGCAGTGCTGTGGCAGAGGTGATGTCCACCCCTCTGCTCATGCCATCGTTTTCCCTGCCAGGATGGAGTCTCCCCTTGAGTCCATAAACCAAATAAACCCATTCCTCCACAAGCCACTTTTGTTTGGGTTCTTTTTGCGCAGCAACTAAGAAGCTGACCACAACACACCTGGAGTTCATGTGCAAGAGGCCCTGGGTGGCATTCTCTATCTCTGTCTCTGGTCAAAAACAAAAATGTTTTTAAAAAATATCACTACAAGCTTGGGACCAAACATACAAACAGAAGCTTGTTGTGGTGGTGGTGGTGGGGAAATATTTCAGATTCAAGATATAACAGAGAATATCATCTGCTAACTTTTTTGTTATTATTAGCTACTATCAGGCAAAGTCAACCTCCCAGATTTGCACACGTCAACTTTAAAAACATTGGGTGAATTTATATTAACACCATGGAAACCAATTCGGAGTTCTCTGCTCCAGGACACCAGTGCTTTTATTTGTTTTGTTTTTTCAATCTTGCTTCTAAATGAATGCCATTATTTCTCCCAGATTTATATCAGCTCAAATTTTGCCAAATGAGGTTTTGCAGTGCAGCCTTTGTTTGGGGTTTCTCCACCTGTAGATGTTACCCTGCAGACCTGTGACACCTCCCCTTTCCCTTTTCTTCCAGGCACCTGCTCAGGGAAGGTGGATCCTCCTCTGCCCTGGGGCTCTAGACCTCTTCTCCTGCTCCAGTCCTGGAGAATCTTTCTCTCCAACTCTGCCCTTGAACCCTGCAGCCACTCCAGTGGTTTCTCATCTCTCACTGCTCAGAGAGACACTCAAATCTTTCCTGTCTGAACTCTTTCCTGTTCTGCTTCCCAGCCTGTCTGCCTCCACTTTCTTCTGTTTATTTCTAATGTAATCTCCTAGTTGGCTTTGCTCTGGGGAGGGATCTCTCCTCCAAATCTGCTTCCTTCAGTTTTTATGTTCACTCCAGTTCTCCACTGCCCCTCTCCACAGTTCTCCACTGCCCCTCTCCAGCACTTCCACATCTGTTCTATCTCTGCCTCTCTCTTTCTGTCCTTGCCCAGGGGTTATTCACTGTGGCTCAGGCAACATGTGTACCTGAACCACCCACACAGCTTGCTGCTTGTGGAAGTTACTGATCTCAGAGTCCTAGTCCAGGCTCACTGGATCAGAAGTGACTTACTGGATCAGAAGTTCTAGAAGCCAAGGAATCTTCATTTTAAGCTACCTTTTCTGAAATTCCCCAAACTTTCCCTGGACCATGTTTTTAAAGTTCCCCAGCCCATCCATCCTCCCCACTGCTGCCTATAACTCATCTCGTTGCTGTCCTCCTTAACATCCGTCATCCATCATGGGCCTCTCATCTGGCATGCAAGGCTGCTGGTGAGGTGGCTTTTGTAAAATTTATTGAAGAAAGAGTGAGAGTGTGCCAGGGCCTCCAGCCACTGCAAATGAACTCCAGACACATGTGCCACTTTGTGCATCTGGCCTTACGTGGGTCCTGGGGAATTGAGCCCAGGTCCTTCTGCTTTGCAGGCAAAGGTCTTAACCACTGACCCATGTCTCCAGCCCCCGTGGTGAGGTGGCTTTTATGCAGCTCTTAGATTGTCCTCTGACTCCTGATGTGCTCGGGAACCGCAGGTGCACCCTTAACACACAGTTGACAATGCCTTTCACGCAAGCCCATCTAAACTCACCTTCAAAACTGTACATGGAGGTGCCTGCCTGGATCCAAGAACTCAGACTATGGCAGGAAGATTGCCATGTTGGGCTGGACTACATAATGAAAGCCAACAAAACTCCCCCCAAACAGAAAAGCCACCTCCAAACACCCCCTCATCTCTAAGTCCTGGAAATTGCGTGGAGCTTCATCGCCTGATCCCAGTGTGCTCTGCTGATCCCTGAGCTCCCATGCTGAAGACTCTATTTGCTAGGCCGCAGCCTGGCTGAGCTGAACACAGTGGACTAGATCTGGCTCTTCTTGGGCTCGGCTCCATAGTATGGAACACATGGACTGCTGGCCATGGTGACAGGTGTGGTAAGGGTGCTGCTGGCCTACATGCATGCTATGCTGGTCCCTGGGTGATGGTGCTCATCCATGCACATGTGCCAAGGTGCAGGATGGGCCATAGGTAGTGTGAAGAATGACCCAAGGGTCTCTTGCTGACCGAAGGACACAAGAAAGTCAATAACGAACACCTGGTATAGAGGATTGTATTAAGTGGGAAATTTAGAAATGATTGGCAGCATCCAAGATGTCAATTTCAGTCGAGAAAGTCCTGTCCCAGGGAAAAGCGAAGTGGTTTGAACATGGAGGAATTGCACAGTGTTGGAAAGACCCTGGGAACAAGAGGGCTTGAGCCTGGAAGTCTTGGCCATACCAATATAGTATTGATGTCCAGATTATGAATGCCCTGAGCTTCAGCTTTTATGTAGGTAAAAGAGGGGTTTGAACTAATTTAAAAATTGGAATTCTTGAAAAGATCACAAATATGAACTGTGCAAACAGGTAGTGAATGGTGCAGTTACAAGTCGTAGCCACGAGGTGGCAATAAAGGATTTCTTTCAGTACGATCTTGGGTCCTCTCCAGTCCTGAAACCAACTTCTTGGCTGCTGGGTATATCGTATGAGGACTCATAGATGTCACTGGCTCCACATCTAATATCTATGGAAGGCTCTTCTGAGAGAGCTATGCACAATTTCTCTCTCTTTTTTTTAAAAAATATTTTATTCATTTTTCAAGCAGAGATACAGAGATTGAGACAGAGAGAGAAAGAGCGCACCAGAGCCACCACTTTGTAGGTCTGGCATATGTGGGTCCTGGGGAATTGAACCCGGGGCCTTAGGCACTGGAGGCAAGTGCCTTAACCACTGAGCAAACTCTCCAGCCCACAGTTTCTCTCTTAATAAAGCTCATTTTTGGAGGTGCAATGAAACTAGTCATTAGTTGTTTTTGAAAATGCAAATTTAGGAGAGATGGCTCAGCAGTTAAAGGTACTTGCTTGCAAAGCCTGAAGGCCAGTTTGATTCCTCAGTACCCACGTCAAACCAGATGCACAGAGTGACACATTTTTCAGTGGCACATCTATTCGTTCTCTCTGCCTCTTCCTTCCTTCCTACCTTCCTTCCTTCTTTCCTTTTTTCCTTCCTTCCTTCCTCTTTCTTTCTTTTTTCCTTTCTTCTTTCATTAATAAATAAATAATAAAACAAAAAATTAAAAATCTACCCCTTCTGTACCTCTTAAAGCATTTTGGAGGTTGTTTTAATACTTTCTCCTGCAGCTCTGGTTCAGTCCCCAAATGCTGGACCCGTGGGAAGGGAAGAGATCATCTGGTCTGGTCCTAGTGGGACTACTTGCTCGTCTCTCACTCTGTAGGGAGAGACATTTATGAGAGAAAATGGCCTGGGTTGCTTGGAGAGACCAGCCTTCCATCCCTGGGACTCTGATCAAATCTGCAATTGCCTGAAGGGGTAATTTCAGACCATCAATGGACTGAGTCTGAATTAGCACCCCTCTGAGGTTCTGAAGAACGTCAGGGACATTCCCCTTCAGGATGCTCTTTGGGTTTAGGGTTTCTCTCAGGCGGGTACCTACTGTGGTACACTCTAAGACTAGCTATGTCCATCAGCAGCTTTCTAATTTGTAGTAAGACTAGATCTACTATTACCTCTAAAGAAGTCGTGGAGGCAAAAGGTTCTGTGATTCAAGTGATGCTATCTGGGGAGCCATGCATTGGTTTTGGGCTTTGCTACTGGCACTTCAGCTTTGAGGAGCCTGTATTTTAAAGGCTGCTGTTGGGGGTGGGAAAAGAGACTCCAGCCAACCTGCCCACTGGGACTCTACTCAAGCCTCATGAAGAGGTTATGGGGATTCATTCCAGCTATGCTTCGATATTGCTGTCTTGAGTCCTCTTTGTAAATATTCCCCATCGCCAGGAAGCCCCAGGGACTCTTGTCTGCTTCTCTATGCTGCACAGCTGCTCCATACATGCATGGCTGTGGGGTTCTGTACATCCCAAATCTTGAGGTGTCATAGGATGAAGGAATTGGGAGTCTTAGTTTGTTCCTGACTGCCAGTTATTAACTGTGGGACTCAGGCACACATATAAACAGGGGATAATGACTCAATTTTGTATCATAGAGTTCCTTTCTTTAACAAATATGTGTCAAGCACCTGCTATGTGTTCCCAATGTCCCAATCACCATGGACACAATGAATGTCAGAGACCAGTGTTTGTCCTGGTGAAGCTGACAGTCCAGGGTTGTTAGAGAATCAAGTTAGAAGACATTATCTGAGTACTTGTCTATTATTCCTTCTGGTTTTATTTGAATTGTTTTACAGGTTTTTATGGCAGGAAGCAGATACAGGTTGCAAACATCACAAATACAGGCAAGATACCGTCAGGTAAAGATGGGGGACCTTGACTCTGCCCAGTGAGGTCTACAGTGGGCTGGACTTGCTCTCCTCACTCCTTCTTTCAGGCTTCCTCCTGGAAGATAAGCTGGTGAGACCAGGGCCTCCATTGTTTAAACAAAGCATAAAGTTCTCTATTTGAACAGAAAGGCATGATCTTGCCGAAAATGCAGGAAAGATAGTGTTGGCTCTCCAAGCACCCCCAGAGCATTCTCTGAGCCTCAAGTTCCCGCAGGGTTCTTCCTCGGACCCCTCTCCACCTGACTCACCACGTACACCTGGCTGCTAGGTGTCTCTCTTATGACCCCTGCTAGAGTTCCAGCGCTTACCTCTGGCTTTCTTTAGCACAGTGATTAATTAGGACATTGGGAAAGAGAACTTAGTTTAAAAACGAAGGAAATAAGAAAACAAAAAGAGCAGGGCGGCGAGCAATAAGTGATTAGGGACTCAGGATGAATCCTTCACTGTTGTTTGCAAAACAGTGGAAATGCATGCACCGTGAACACTGACCTGATAACAACTCAGTGCCGCCTGTATTGCCTACATTGCATGGCCGTAGCCACATGCGCTGAGCACTGCAGTGCCAGGTGCTTCGTCTTATTTAAGAGCCATGCTGGGCTGTTCTTCAGAGCTCAGCTCTGGTGCTGCACTGCTGGTTTTAGATCCTTCATTTCTCTCACGCCACAGATTCAGTGAGTCAGGAAATCCTAATGGACTCTATCAAGGCATAACTAGAGTCCAATCATTCTTACCTCCATTGTCACACTGAGACGGGAGCTGTGGCATCTCTCACCTCCACTGCGGTCTTACCCTTGCCTATAATGTCTTTTACAAATTACAGCCAGAGAGAGATTTGAGAGTCTCTAAAATTACATTTAAAATTACATCTAAAATTTTACACTTACAGTGACATTAAGTCAGTTACCTTGTAAACCTTTCCATTCAAGAATTGGATTTTTTACTGATGTATTCTATACTGATTTGTATTCTTTACCGATGTCTGGTAGGCTGCGCAGACTCGGGGTTGTTCAATACCAGTAACCACTACCAGCTCTTAGATGCGAGCTTACTTCTCTCATAGGCTCTTAATGAACTCAAAAACCCTGGAAATGAGGTAATAGCAAAACCAGGCTGTGGTTTCTTAGAAGTTATTAATTTTTATTTCCTGCTAGCTAAATTGGGCCTATGATTCTCCTAAGAAGCACAGAGCGATGATTCCAGCAGAGCCTGCCAGGGCTGGTCCAAGGGATGCATCCAAGGCTGGCACAGGAGAGCAGTTGGATGAAAGCTGAGAGAGTCCCTGTAAAGTGAACTAGAAATAAATGAGTTTTGGCAAAGCTTCATTAAACTGCAAGTATTCCCTGCTGTCCCCCCCCCGACCCTTTGCCTCCCCTTCCAGGAGTGCTCTGCCAGCATGTTCCTAGACCTTCATACACACAATCTGATCTGTTATTCTCAACATTCTTATGTTCGTTCATTCATTCATTCATTCATTCATGGAGTCATTTATTCAACACAGGAACAAAACAGAAAAAGCTTACCTTCTGACACAGTGAGACAGAGCCCGTACAACCACGGTGACTAAGGAAAGTAGAGGTTAGGAGTTATGGAGCAGGAAGAAGAGTACTTGAGAGCAGAGGCTGAAAGAGTCAATGGCTCATCCTGGTAGAACTTACTGAGGAAATAATATTTGAATGGGCATGAAAGATATGAGTGCTCTTGAGGTACTTGGGGGCACGGTATTTTGGGCATAAGAACTGGCTAGTGCAAGAATTTTGGGGAGAGAGCAATCTGGCTGTTCCAGGACTCCATGGCTGAAATAGAGAGAGAAGGGTATAGAGGGGCCCAGGAGGAACTTGGGGGCCTCATAAGGCTCAGATTCAAGTAGGAGTAAGAAGGGGGAGATCAGTTAAGTTCCCTCTCAGTGATCTCTACTGGAGATCACTGTGAAGGAACTTAAGGTTTCTTGTATTTTCCATGAGCTCTCTGAGAGCAGATTGTAAGGTACCAGGGCAGAGGGACACTGCTGCAATCATCTGAACAGACTGACTGTAAAGGTTGGGGGGAGAGCTAGACTCCAGTGGTATTTTTTCTTTCATTTTTCAAAGTACAGCCTCTCTCTAGCCCAGGCTGACCTGGAATTCACTATGTAGTCCCAGGTTGGCCTTGAACTCATAGCGATCCTCTTACCTCTGCCTCCTGGGTGCTGGGATTTAAGGTGTGTACCACAGTTCCAGATGTATTTTTAACAGAGTGAGTAGGACTCCTATATTTAGTTGATCTGAGGCATGAGAGAAAACAGAGTTCGCAATAATACCAGATTCTAGCTTGAGTATCTGGAAGAGGGAGGTGCCCTTTGCTGGGCTGGAGAAGCATGCTGGAGAACAGGCTTCTGGTAGAAGATGAGGAGTTCGTTTTGAGACATACTAAGGTTTCAGTGTTTGTTTAAAGAGCCGATGGCCATGTGATCTTATGAGAGGCTGACCAAAGGTGTAGATTTCTGGTTTTTTGGAACATAGATGGTAGTTCAAACTTTGATGGAACTCACTAAGGAAAGGGTTAGCACAGGACCCTGGGCCTCCAAAATCCAGAGTCTGAGAAAAACTGTGCAACCATTTCAGTCAAGCAAAAGCAGAAAAGCCAAGAAGATGCCCTCCCAAAGCCAAGGGGAGAAAGCAATGAACTTCTGTGTTGAATGTCACTGTGGCTCTAGCAGGAGCAAGAATGAGACCTAATCTTTGGGCTTAGAACAGTGTGCAGGAAGCTGGTGACCTTGAGCATAAGAACATCATTTGATCCATTTAAGGGGAAAGAGAAAAGGAATCAACATAAGAGTTATTTTACAAAGTATCACAGAGCAAATAGAGAGTGGGAGGCAGGGAAGAGAGGGAAATGAAAGTAATAGTTTTTATTTTATTTTATTTTTTAAGATGGGACCTGTGTGAATGCTGGTAAAAATGATATACTAAAGAAAGAAAACCAGCCCTGTAAGAGAAAGAAAGTATGCTGGGAGGTGGTAAGATAGTCTCTTTTGCTGACAAAGATCAACTGTTCTAACAGGTGCTAAGCTGCCATAATGAAATACAATAGACTGGGTGGCTTAAATGGCAGGAGCTGTCAATAGGTGTGGTTCGTCCCCAGATTCTTCTGGTGAGGATGGATCTGCCTTCAGTAGCTTCTTGTGGTTTGCTGTCCATCTTTGGCACACCTGGGCTTTCAGGCACTTTATTCTGATCTGAACTTCATCTCTATGTCATGCTCCCATGTGCCTGTCTGCCAAAATGTTTCTCCTCCTGAAAGAACCAGTCAGATTAGGAGCACTGCAGGCTAAGACTTTGACACGTGAATTTTGGATACACAATTCAACCTATAACAGCTCTAAGTAAGAAGCGGTCAACCCACCATTAGTAATAGAAGGGAGACAGAGCATTTGTTTGAAAATGCTGGTGGGTTTGTAGATATTTGTGAGAATGCCTAAAAATATTTTTTCAATTGTTTCCATTTTCTTTGGGATATAAAGAAAAGTTGTTAGCTGAAGGTGTGGACAGTGGCAGTCTGAGAAGAGGGGAGGTTGTGAGATTGTTTCTAGCAGGTCGGGGAGAGAGCAAAGAAAATGCAGTATGGCAGTCAGGAAGCCTGAGGGCTTACCTGGGATGAGATTTATTTTAAAATTTCTTTATCATCCATAATTAAATACACTTAATGAGCGAATTACATGTTGATGTCCCCAATTCCCCGATTTCCCCCCTCCCTGTCCCCAGTCAGCTGGGTATCCTCCTCCATGGGCAAACTGGATCAGTCCATGGGGTAGGGGGTTATGGATATCCTAGGAGTCAACCCAGTTCCACCCCCCTTTGTATGTTGTTACTGAGGTGGGCAATGTCTCTGGATATTCTCCCCCACCATGGCTCTTACAATCATTCTGCCCCCTCTTCTGCTCAGTTCCCTGAGTCATGGTGTGTGAGTATTAAGGCTGCTTTATTGTTGAGGTCTTAGGGGTCTCTGTACTTTTGCTTTAGGTTGTGTTGAAAATTGTTGGTGTCTGACTCACTGGCTTATCCTGTGTTGACTGATTGGCTGTGGTCATAGGTCTCTTGCTTATCCCACCACTCTCTACAGGGTTTCATATGAATCTTCCATGGTAGGTCTGGGGTGGCTCATCTCTTGGCAGGATGTCAGCTATCGTCCTGCAGCTCGTTGATAGGGTTGGAGGAGCCACAGCTCTCTCGCTGCCTTCTAAAAAATACAAACAGAATCTCCATTGGAGAGTGAGATTAGTATAGGTTAACTGAGATACACATTTCTGAATTGGCTAGATTCTATTGTTAGTAGCCCTTATAAAGTGAATTTCTCTTTGGGGTCCCCAGATTTGGGATGTTTTATAATTTAAACAGAGTAGTTTGGGGTGACACTATTTTTATGAGCTCTACTCAGTAGCATGGGGACAGGAGAGTCATGATTAAAGAGATCTGTGGTCTTGCAAAGTGAATTGAGCACATGGGAGAGGAGAGGGAAGGGAGATGAGAATACATATAAGACCATTATAATAATAGGTCCCAGAAACAGAACTGAGGAAAGGGAAAGACACTGTGTGGAGAGACACTGACCACTCGAATTCTGCAAAAGGTGCAGGTGATGATCAGGGAAGTTCGGGACATTCTGAGGTTCAGATCCACAATCCAAGCCCAGGCCGTGTGCATGGCTCACAGCATGTGCTCTTGGCTTGCTGCGAGTGATGAAAAGAATCAAAATATGAAAGGACAGAGTCAAGGACAGATGTTGGATCAGGGCTAAGATTATTCTGCCCACTGATTTACTACTGAAGCCACAAGCAATGCATTCCTGATTCCCACCCTATGATTTCCCACACTCCAGTGCTTTTTCCTTCTTTGAAGAAGGAAACTTTCAGTCAGGCATGTGCCTTTAATCCTAGCACTCCACTCCAGTGACAGATGTAGGAGGATTGCTTTGAGTTCAAGGCCAGCCTGGGACTACTGAGTGAGTTCCAGGTCAGCCTGGGCTAGAGTGAGACCCTACCTTGAAAAACAAAACAAAACAGACAAACCAAAACCAAAACAAACAAGAAGGAACTTTTCTCCTTTAATTGACCAATCTCTCATTCTCCCTTTCTTTTTTCTCCTAAAAATATACAATGTTTTACTGCCTATAAAATATTTTATATTCATATCCTACTGTGTTCATAGCCAATTGTGTGTGTGTGGGTTTATTCATATGTGAGTATACACATGCGGTGTTGTATCATCAGAGACTAGCTTTCAAAAGCTGGTCCTTGCTCTCCACCTTGTTTTGAGGCAGGATGTCTTGATGTTCACCAGGCTGGCTGATCCATGAACTTCTGGGATTTCTCTTGTCTCTGCCTCCCATCTCACTGTAGGAATTCAGAGATTATAGAAGTGCACCACACTATCTGGCTTTTACATGGGTTCTGGGGAATCTGAGTTCAGGTACTTGCACATAAAATGCTTTATCTACTGAGCCGTCTCCCCAGCCACATAGCCATTTTTTATGTCAATTGCTATTTTTTTTTATTTTGAATTTTAAAATAGGACCATTAGGGTTAGGATCCTGAACAGATGAAGCCAACAATTGGTTCATAGCAGACCTAGACTTCAAACTTAAGCTTTGAACTTTTGAGTCAACTCTACTTCCATATCCTTGTTTCTTTCTTAAAATAGAGTTTTCTTGATTTAAGATTGGGGGAAGTGGAGAGCAAGTGTACAGTGACCTGAAGAGGTTCAGTAATTAAAGAGAGCAAGTTTCTGGGATCCTGTAGAATAAATACGACTGCAGGGTCAAGCGATCTCTCTCATCCCTTCTACTCTTTTTTTTAATATATATTTATTGTCCATAATGAGTTACATTATTTAGTGGGCAAATAATGCATTGTTATCCCGAATTCCCCAATTCCCCCCCTCCCCATCCCTGATCAGTTGGATATCCTCCTCCGTGGGCTGTCTGTATTAGTCCTTGTGGCAAGGGATCTTGGATATCCTAGTACTCAGCCCGGTCTTCCTGGCCCAAGTGTGTTGTTACTGATGGGTGCCATGCCTCCGGATAGGACTCCAGCTACATCAGGGAGTTTATGTTTATGTTAATAGAAGAAAAGCTGCTGAAATGTTTCGGTCATTTTGTCTGTCGCTGTTTACACTGTGCTTAATGTACTAGGTCAAGTTGTCTTATTTTTTCTATGGGCTGTCTTTCCATATCAATGAAACCTGTTTTGGAAGTGTTGGGTAAAATATCACTAGGAAGTTTTGTTCATTTAAGCCTCTAATTATTTGTTAATGAAGCTTTTATAGAGCCCTTCCTATGTGCTAATAATTGCTCTAGGAGTTGGCTCTTTGCCTTTACTTTAGGAAATTCATAGTCCATCAGGCAAGATGGATCTGTCCTTATACAAGTTCCCTGTAAATGCTACAGGAGAGAGATGCACTAATTAATGTGGAGCACTGAGCTGGGCAGGGGGAGGTAGACTTCATGCTAAAGGTGTCAGTCACTTAAACTTCTTAAAGGAGTTTGTAGGCAGTTCAGGAGAATAATAGCCCTTCATTGTCCTCGGGTTCTGTGTCCCAGGACAATCTTGCAGTGACTTCCACACTGCCTTGACAAAGCAAATGCCACACTCATACTTGAAGGCATCAAAGAGCAGAATGATTTCTGCAACTCAGAGAGACCATGAAATTCAGGAGACAATCACTGTGGCCAAGGTAGAGAGAGCATGAGCAGGCAGAATTGAGGGCTCACCTGGGCTTCCAGGAGTCAGTCCCCCAGGTTTGCAGTCAATTATGTGTTTCCCCAACCAATAGAGAAGAACATCTCAGAGAATCCAGAGGACTGTAAAGAACAGAAGTGCAAATGACCTGCTTGCTCACTGATAGTTTTTGGTCCATCATTTCTCCTTCCTGAACTTCACATATTTCAGAACTAACAGTGCTAATATTCTCTAGTCAGGGACTTTTGGGTGTTTTCTTCAATATCATATTTTACCTCTTATGTATTTTCATATTTTTATACAAAGAAAAATATAATTTTTTGCCCTTTGTTATTGTGGTTTTGAGACCTAGAACTAATTATGTAGCCCCTGCTGGCCTGGAACTTGCATCCTCCTACTTTATCCCTAAACACTGTGATTGCAGGTGTGTACCATCATGTCTAGCTGAGAATGTTTTCTAGTAACCTTAAAATATTCATGTGTTAATTAACATAAAAAATGAAAATGAAGGGACTGAGGGAAACAGCCTGTCAAATTCATTCTTACTCAGCATCCAATTTTAAAGAAAGAGCAGAGAAAGGAAATAAGGAAAGTGTATGACATTTGGTAACATGGAGAAAACGTAATTTTATGTATTGCAATAAGAATATGCTCTTATGAAAATTAAATATCTCATAAATAGAGAGAAAGAGCTAATTGAAAAGAAAAAAGTCAGTAAATGGCCTTCAGAGTACATTGGACATGGGTGAAGAGAAAGTTAGTGTGCTACCAAACAAACTTAGCAATCTGTCAGAAGCAATCACAGAAGGCTGTAGAGATAGAATATATGGAGAAAATTAATACACTTGGAGGAGAGAGCCAAAAATACAGTATCTGCATAGTAAGGGCCAAAAGTAGAGAGGACAGACAGAAATGGAATAAAAATCAAAGATAAAATACTAGAAAATACCATAGTGTTGGAATACTTAAACAACAACATTCTGATTTGAGTAAATGAAAGTTTTTTTTTAAACTTAAAGCAGCTGTAGGCATATTTTAGTGAAATATGGGAAATGAGCTGAAAAACATTTTTTAAAGCTTCCAGAAAGAACACTTCTGAATAATGAATTCCAAGTTTCTGGTCATCAATAATGGAAACCAGAGACAATGGGGTAATTAGTAGCTACAATGTTATGAGAAGAAATGACTTTGAACATGAAATTCTGTATTAACTCTTATGGTCACTGTGACATAAGGTCAACCTCTACAAAGTTCAGAAATAAAGCTATTTCGTCACTGTTAGCACGGTTATACTTCAACACTAAAATTACGAAAGACTCATAATTGATTAGCATACCCCCCAAAATGTAAGGTCAACAAAAGTGCATTTTAGACATAAAAGCCCACACAACACTCATTACCAGAATTTCTGAAAGGTCTTGTTTGTGAATGTTAAAATGAAATCTAAGAAGAAATCATCAGAGAAACATGTCTGAGTGAAAAATAAAATGAAAGCAAGAGTTTGTAATGAAATCTAAATTAATGTTGACTATGTCAAAATCAATATTATACTTCACCCAATATCCAAAATTATCCCTTTGAAGAAAAAAGGGAGGAAGCTATCAACTATTTTGCTATTATACATGGGGAAGAATGTAAATGCAGTATAAATGTACAACCTGAAGCTATAACAGGTATAGGTAGATAGTGGGCAGGAGCAATTTGTTTGTTTTTATTTTGTTTTCCCCAATCATACTAAGATCACTCATACTTTCTCCCATTTCTGAAAGAAAACAATTCTAATTTGCTTCGGAGGAATTGCTTAGCATTGGTCTCACAAAGCTTATTGAATATTTGTTGAATAGTTGAATGTTGAATATTTGCCCAGAAAAGTTTGACAAAATAGAATCTTCTTGAACCTTGTTCTGCCTGTGAGGTCATAAGAATTAGGGTTAGGTCAAATTTAGATGGGGGCAATCCCTCTTCTGTACAGTTGAAGGACAAGCTGGGCTCAGTGTAGGTATCTGTAATCCTGCAAAGAAGTTTAAAAGAATTTTTTTGGATGGGCACATTACAGGTAGGCAGGATCTCTTGAGGGGAAGACTCAAGGGAGGGTTGTCTAGGGAACTGGATGAGGTAGAATGCAGTTGAGGTGGGCTCTGAACTGGCCAACACTGACTTCTCCCAAGTCATTTTTTTCCCAGCATCCTATCAGATTCCTCAGTGTACTGATTTTTCCTCTTATGTTAATTATAGCAACATAACTTTTTAGCAATTAAAATGGATCTTTGTTGGGATTCAAAGTTGAACTTTAAACCCACTCTGCACCTGCCTTGCTGGCACAGTGCTAAACCCAAGTCATAGGTATACTTCATTAATCATGCATGCTTCTCCATATGTCCTCTGCTGTTCTGCTTTCTTCTGAAGCTGAGACGTATGCTGCCTGATAAATAGCAAAACTATGCCACCATAATTGAATGGGCAACTCTAACTCCTCTCTGCTCCTGGATAGGATAGGTTCAATACTCTCTTTCAAGTAAAGCTCCTTCGATGATTTGCCTTTATAAACATTTCCCAGATGTGCTTTCTGTAAATTTCCTAGTGAGTTACCTGCTACTTGAACTTTTTACCTATAACCTCGACAGTATGCATGCTATGCTTTCCCCAATTAAAGTCAAGCTCCCCTTTCAGCTGTGTACTTATTCAGTTAGAGTTCACCCTGTGAGGTTACTCAGTTACAAAACTGTCTGAGATCATGTTTTTGTGTCATTGTCCCATAGATCACTCTGGGGTCAACACCTCGAGTGTCTCTTCTTCTACACACTTTTTAACTTCAACTCAATCATGACTTTAGGTATAAAAATTCTAGATTGTTTAAGTTCCTTTTTTTATTTTTTAACTTTTATTGACAACTTTCATGCATAAACAATATACCATAATCATAATCCTCTGTAAATACTCTCCTTTTACCCTTCCCAACCTCTCTCTGCTGAATTCCTTCTTCTTTCCTATTATTCTCTCTTTTATTTTGATGCTATCATTTTCCCTACTATTTATATAAATCATGTGTAAGGTAGCATCAGCCACTGTGAGGTCATGAATATAAAGGCCATTGTTTCTGGATGACAGCATTGTAAACACTATTCCCCTTCCTTTGGGTCTTACATTATTTCCACCACCTCTTCTGAAATGGTCCCTAAGCCTTGGAGGGTGTGATAAAGATGTCTCACCTTGTGATGAACACTCTACTGTCACTTCTTAGCACTACCTTTTGTATTTTTAACAAGTTGATGGAGGGTTGCATAGTTTATTGGTGCAAAACTGATGTGGGGTGTGTCACTTAGTGATTTTTCTTCTGACATTCTGGTCCTTTGGATGTGGATGGTGTCCAAGTTTATGCTAATGTTCAAAGAAAAATAAAATCAAAAATCCCATTTTGCTATTGGGGTTCTGTCATCTCATTAGTTTCTAATGTGATTGACAACCTTAGCATGAGCAATCTGCCTTTCAGCCTCTCTCCTTTTTACTAAATGAATATTGATGTTGTGTTTACCTTTAATTAATATTCATTGCAATAAAGGAATTACACTCATTCTCTTATAATTATATTCTTCTTGCATAAACAGGCTTTTAATAACAGACCTTTCAGGGTAGAAAAAAATAAGCTCTCTGCCCTCAAGCTGTGTCTGATGCCAGGAAAGCCGCCTCTGTGATTGATAAAGGAGGTTTCAAATGGTTGCTGTGGGTGGAAAGTCTGCTCTTCTAAATCTGAGCTCTGTTCCTGCCAAAACTGTTGTGGGTTCTTGGGCTAATTCCTTTCCTTCTCATGCCTCAGCCTTTGAATCTGAAAAATGGTGATTAGACCAGATCAACAGCTTTTGTGCATGGCTGCCTATTGGGATCACCCAGAAGAGTTACTTGAAAATATCAAGGCTTAGGCCCTATTTCAGACCAGCTAAATGAAATCTCTATGAGTAGAGCTCAGCATCAGCATTAAAAAGAAACAGAAAGATCCTCAGACAGAATGTTTTTGAGAGTTTCAGGGATGTTAACTATTGATCTGGGCATCATTCTCACCAGACTGGTTGTCTGTGGCTCCTGTTTGAGATGAAGATTGCATAGGACCCAGGAGGGATCATCTCGTGGGTGTTCTCTAGGAGTGAAAGGACAGAATAATATTCACCGAGACTCCTATGTGTTGAAGAAATCCTATATTTTACCTGTCAGCCATCAGATATCTATTGAAAGTCTAGTATGTGCCAGGCTTGGAGATTTGATAGTAATAAGCTAGGCATTGTCTGGCCTCTGGAACTTATGATCTGGAGAAAGGCTTTATGCCCATAATAAATAATTATAAAAGTTCAAGAAGATGTACAGGAAAAGTACAGGTGGCTAGCAGACACTGAACAGTAGTGATGGAATGTTGATAAAGGAATTCATTATGAAGCAATATTTAAAGCTGAAAAACAAGAAGGAGTTCAGTTTGACATATGTCATGTCAACCTTTTGTTGTTGTGAGAAAATAATCACAATAAATAGTTTTAAACAGGTAAATATATGTTTGGGCTAATGGTTGCAGACATTTCATTTGATCTCTGGCTGTGGCTGGTAGAACTTAGTGGTGGAGAAACCGTGATGTAACAGAGATTCTTTCTTATGGCAGCAGAGGGGAGAGAGAGCAGCCCTGAACTGGCTGGCTTCCCAGCTTAATGAATGGTGCATCTTCAGTTGCTGTGCCACATGCTACTAGTCTCTGAAAACACTCATAGATAAACGCAGAGGTGTGCTTTCTGAAACTCTTGGGCATCTCTAAATCCAACCAAGTTGACAATCAAGGTTCATCATGATGATGGGCAATGGTGACACACACCAATTAACCCCATTGCTTTCTCAGAAGTCTGAGGGAGGAGAAGAAACCTTCTGCATGGGCTATGTAACAATACCATGGATTAGAATAATAATATCACCATTGCCTCCTCCCCACACAAAGCAAAAAGAAACAAGATTAACCATCATAGGTGAGGATGAGTAAAGTAACCCTCATACAAGGCAGGTAATATTATTACCCTTGTTTCACAGATAAAGAAACCGAGTCCTACAAAGGCTCAATGCTTTACTTGGGGTTCAGAACAGGCACTTTGGTTTTAAATTTTCAGCTGGGAAGGGTCTTCCAAAACAGTGAAGTCCTATGTCAGGGCAGAACTTATCAAAATGACCCTGGCTGAGCAAGAGTCTGAGAAGAATGATAAAAGAATGAAAGATAGAGCTGGAGATGGAGCTCATAGGCAGAAAATGTCATCTGTTTGGCCTAGTAACAGGCTACAGAGGTTTCCTAGATGTTCACAATGAGTTCTGGGTGGGAAGGAGGTTCTCTGTGCAGTCGGTGGCTTGATGAAAGGAAGAACCCAATTATAGTTCATGGTGGTGGGTCATCCGACATGTATCCAGAGCAGGGCAGTCTTATAGGTCTCTTTCCCTATAGCCTGGACTTCAGACTCTGATAACCAAAGAACAATACCTGAAGAGCAGGTCTGGACAAGTCTATCAGGAACTCACCTAGAGAACACAGGAAGCACTCTATCTTGACATTGGACGGGGGTGGGGGGAGATGAGAGACAGACACAACAGGTCAGAGGTGCCAGGGGGGTTTGTTGCTGAATACAAGAGCTTTAAGAGAAGGTCGTTTAAATAACAAGGGCAGGATCAGTACTGTGGTCAGCCTTCTCTCAAGAGGAGGCAGGCACGGAAGGCTTGACCTTCCATTTCAATGAAATGTTATTTCAACATATCTAGAGCAGAATATGGGTTTTTATATAAAGCCCCCAGATAAATCTTATATGTAATTTTGGTCAAAAATCACATTGTAGACTAACCTTCTGGTTTTCAGACGAAGATACCCAGACGCAGAGACACATGACTTACCCAGGGTCTACAACTATTAGTAGCAGCAATGAGACTAGAGAAACTTTTTATTCATTCCCAGTTCACATTAGGAAATGATATTAACAGCCCCAACAACTCCTTAACCTCATTTACTATTTACAAGGCACATCCTTGCTTCTGTTATCAATAGATCTTCCTGTCTAGGGAGAAGCAATCAATGGCTGTGTGAAGTGAAAGATTTCCATGTCCAAGGTGAAGTGATTAGACCAGGATAAGAATTTATCCCTCCTTCCTAGTCCTGAGACATTTCTCCTGCTTCAAGCACCAGATTGTAAATTAGTGTCTTGGCTTTTCTCCCAGGAGCAAGACCTGACCTTTGCCAACCTGGATGGTCTAATGGCCTCTAATCCATTTCCTGTGAATGTCACCAACCGTCTCCTAATGGAGTGTAGCAATAAGGCTAAAGGGGACCCCAGTAATTAGTGGCCCGAGGCATGAATGACATTTGGACAACTGCCCTGATGGTTACAGTGCATTTGGCACCCCAAGGACTCCAGAAACCAGAGCCTGAGTGCCTAGCACATCAAGCTTAAGTGTCACCAAGGTTTGAGCTCAGCTGTCGCTCCCCCAGCATTTGAGAAGATTCTCCCATGCACTTCCCTCATGCCCTCCCTCGGCCATTTCCAGGAGCAGCTGATCCCAGACATGCTGGTTAATTATCTTGGCCTGTAATTAGTGTTTCTTTGCTTCAGTCCTTTGCCAACTCCCATAGTTAATGCAGTAACTCTCTCTGTGGAGATTACTTTGAGAGAGCTCCAAAGAAGCCAGGGACTAAACATTTCCAGAAACGGCAACCTTTTATAAGAGATGGTCCATCTTTCCACTCTTCCATCACTCAAACCAAACCTCTTGGCATCATCCCTGATCCCTATTTCTGGTCCAAACTGTACTTCTGTCACTAAGGCTTCTCGACATTATCTCCTGAGCTATTGGTTCTTGATGGTGTCCCTGCTTTCCATCTTGGTGTCCTCTGCTTTTCTCCGACATCATCCCCTCTGATTTGGACCTCTACAGTGTTTCTCTAGTGACCCATCCTGTCCCAGATCCACAGGTATCTCCTCTACAATCATTCAGACGAGTCCTTCATTGCCAGTCTGGTCATGACATTCTCCTACCCAAATCCAAGCCATCTTAGTTTGGCATCTAATGCCCTGTGCAGTACATCCTGTCTGTGTTTCTACTCTCCTTACAGCTGGGTTTTTCTTCCCTACAAATTATTTGTGTATAAGTGTGTACCCACATGTATGAGTGTGACAATACAGGTGGGTACAAGTCAGTGTTGGCTCGTGTGGTCAGAGGTCAACTTTTGGGCTAGTCTGTCCCTGTTCACCTAATATGAGGCAGGGTTTCTCCCTATGGATTCTCACTCTGCTGTTCTATGCTGCACTCAACATGAAGTTCTGGAAAATTCTGTCTTTGCTTCCCATCTTCCCATCAGCATGCTGGGATTATGGTAGCCTGCCATGACTTTCAGCTTTTTACTAGGTATGGGATGGAACCCAGCTATTCTAGATTGAGCCATGAGTGCTTTATCCACTGAGACATCTTCCCAGCCTCACCTGGTTTTCAATACTACACAAACTCAGAACTGCCATAAATCTCCCTCCCATATGCATCTCCACATAGACAAATATGTGTGCGTGCACGGGTGCACGCACGCACACACACACGACTTAGAAGGGTACAGACACATACTGATTTCTACATTCATGCTGGGCCATAATTGTGAGGACTGAAGATGGGTGACGCAAGACATCTGCTGTCTTTGGCAAGAGCCTTAGGATGCATCACAAGGAAAAGCTGAAGAGACATTCTATGTGGTTTGGAGATCGGGCTTAAAACTGTAAACTCATTAAAACTTGAAATATTTGAACACTGAAGTAGTTCAAGCATGAGGCAGGTATCCCAGGAAGCACGTTGTGTTCTGCCCGGAGGACCCATCAGAGTCATTGTCTCTGAGATGCTCAGGTACAGGTCCCGTCCTGGGTTCTCTTGCAGCCACTGGTCTTTAAGACAGTTGAATTTCATTTTTTAAATGTAGGGTTGACCTGGAATTCACTATGTAGTCTCAGGCTGGCCTTGAACTCATGGTGATCCTCTTACCTCTGCCTCCCCAGTGCTGGGATTAAAGGCATGTATGCACCACCACACTGGGCTAAAACATTTGAATTCCAATATGCTATAAATCCTGGCTATAAAAGCCAGTTCTACTATTTCCAGATTTGAGAAATTCTTCTACTTCCTGATGTTTTATTACCTCATCCCTTACCATGTGCACATGTATATATACACATGCTCCCCAAAATAGACAAATGGTACCTGAGTAAGAGTTTTCTCACATAACCCGATTTCTCAATTGATTTCATTATTCCAAGAGTTCACACCTGCACTCATTTAACTATGGAATGCTGAGAGGAGAAAAGAGCATGAAAATAACTGGAATGGTGTGGGGAGGCTTCTGGCTTTCTGTTTGGGAAGCAGAGGCCCTGTCTTCATGTGTGATGGGAGGGGAGAGCCCGCCATTGCCTCACCATGCTGCGTCCCCCATGTGCCATTTGTAGTTGGAGGCATCCTGAATGATGTGGCTGCTAAATACAAGACTGTGAGTTCATCTGAGGCTTAACCAAAATGCACAAATCACTTCTATTGTAGAGCTTTCTGATAGGGTTTAAAGGGATGTTTGATGCTGGGTGATTTTCCCCTTGGATACAAGAGTGTTAAGGTGCATCGGCACCCTGTAATGTCTCTCATTGCTTCTGGGGAAGACGGTATGGTGCCATCAAGCTTCCTATTGCCTGAATTTCTCACCACAGGTGGGCAGGAATGGTGTTGGGCACCCAGTGTCTTTAGAATTATTGAGTAATTGTTTAGAGAACAAATTATTTTGTTCTTTCATAACTGGTGTGGTAGAGGGAACATTAGTCTGATGTTAGGTACCTGGGAAATATTCCTATTTGGTAGCAATTTCCTCTTAGAGGGAGGAGGGAGGATCAGGAGACCCAGGAAGTCAACAATACTTATAAATCTCAGAAAGCAGAAACTCACAAGATTAGCTGGGCGTGGTGGCGCATGCCTTTAATCCCAGCACTCGGGAGGCAGAGGTAGGAGGATCACCATGAGTTCAAGGCCACCCTGAGACTACATAGTGAATTCCAGGTCAGCCTGGATTAGGGTGAGACCCTACCTCGAAAAACCAAAAAAAAAAAAAAGAAAAAAGAAAAAAGAAACTCACAAGATTTGTAAGATACCTCCCAGTGGTCATATAATTTGTAAACCACTGCTAGGAGAAGGGACTCTGAGGGCTGGAGAGGCCCGAAATCTATGCAGAGATCTCCAGAGATGTAACTGCTATAAGTCAACACCCAGGCTGGGTGGGCTTTCTGGTAGCACAATTACCTTTGAGTCATTCATGCTCCTATAAGTAACCCAACAAACTCATGGTCCACTAAGTTAGGCTTGTATGGAAGCATTTCTTTATTCTATTTCCAGTGTCCTATCTTCGGTGAATAGTCTCTCCAGTAGAAGTTAACACACTACAAATTGCACCCAAATAGGGACCAATAGAACTGAAGACGAGTTGGGGAGGGGCGGTTGCATGGCCCCTGCAGTGGGTGCTGAACTATCTGAGGATGGTGTGTGTGTGGAGGAAATCCTGACTGGGCCATCTATCTCATGCAGTGGTGGTGGTGTGCCTTCCTGCTATGGTGGTGTTTGCATGGCCTGTGCTAACAAAGGCTGAGGCACTTGGAGGTATAGTGTTTGTGGCAGGAATACCAAACTGGCCGTGGTATACAGTGGCATGCCTGTTTGATTAATGGGTCTACCTCATAAGTATGGGGATGCTCCCCAAGAGTTGATAGATTAAAGTGTGTATTACAATCCCTGGAAGCAGCATGTGTGGGATGCTGTCGTATGCAAGCTGGGGCATCAGTTGTGTGGCCTTCGTTGTGAGCAATGAGACATGCAGCTGAGGCTTGGCTGTCCTCCCAGAAAGAAATCCTCTGCATAGTGGAGGAATTACAAGAGGAAAAGCACATGTGCTTGCTATACGTCACACTAGGTCTGATTTGGCATGGATGGAGGAAAGAAGAGAGGATGAGATAGAGGTGTTGGCCTGCCATTTCTTCCCACTGGCAGGATGTAAGGGAAAGAAGATACAAGTGCTAAAGATCTCTTCCTGGGATCCAAGGACTTGGAACCCATGAGAAGAATCGGGTAGTGAGAAGGGAGAGAACATGGTAGAAGTGATGGAAGATACCCCTTGGGTCTGATCTTTAATAGACAGGAAGGGAAATTCTCTTATCCAGCATGCAAATGGTGCCTTAATAATTAATACAAGAGAAGGGAATACATAGCATCTGAATTTTTTTTTTTTGAGGTAGGGTCTCACTCTAGCCCAGGCTGACCTGGAATTCACTATGTAGTTTCAGGGTGGCCTCGAGCTCATGGTGATCCTCCTACCTCTGCCTCCCCAGTGCTGGGACTAAAGGTGTGCACCACCACAACGAGCTTGAAACTTTTTTTGGGAATGACTTTTATTTTTTTGTTAATACGCAAACATAGTGTACTTTGGTTGAATTCCATTCCTATTATGCTATTTCTCCCTTCTCTCCACCTTTATTCTACTGAGCACTCTCTTCTTTCCAAGTAGTCCTTTTCTGTTTTGATGTCTCATTCTTTTTGCTTTCCTTCATCCTCCTTGTCAAAGTGTTGATCGGTTTCAGATTGGGCAGGGTTACCTGACAACTGCTGCGAGTTCATGAACTATATCCAGAGGAAGTGCCCTAAAGTACTCCATCCAGTCCTGCAGCTCTCACGCTCTTTCTCTCCCATCTTCTGCACTGTTCCCTGAACCTTGAAGGGTGAGATATAGATGGAAAAGACTTTTGAGCAAGCAAGAAGTAAAAGGACCTTTCATAGCCCAGCTGGTGACTCTGGGACATGGGGGCAGATGGGATCAGTCTGAACTGAAGGAGAGACACACTAATGGAGCTATCCATTTCTCCATGAGACAAAGCCTATATAACTTGAGGAATATGAGGAGAATTAGTCCCTGATGGACTGGCTCATATGAGCCAATGATGACACTGGTTATTTCCAGTTGATATCCACATAAATATCAGGGGTTGAAGTAAAATAGAGGAAGTACAGGCTTTACTGCAGGAAATAGATATGAGAGAGGTAGCATTAGATGCCCAGATCCCCAGGTCTGAAAGGATTTTGTTCACAGAAGAGTTTAAAAAGATTAACTCAACAGGGACCTCGGGACTATAGACAGCTTTACTGGCTTTGTAGAGCCCCGTGGGGGCCATAATCTTTATGAGGAAGAAGAGGCTTTGGCTGATTTGAGTGACTTAGATCATCATGTAAATTAGATATAGCGTATAATTCAGGACCATAAGGTGGTAAAGCAATCTAGAGGGGGTGTGAGAAAGGCAAAACAGACAAAGGGTGTGTCTGAGTTGTTTGAAGGCAAATGTTGTAAGATTTATGTCAAGCTGGAATTTCTTGGGAAAAAAATTAATAGATGGCCAAATGCTGTGCTAGTGAGCTACTGGAGGCTTTAAAGCTTAAGTTCACAAAATTCAGAAATGAGAAAATAGTGTGAATGGAAAAATTAATCTTGACATAGGGGTGGGCAGTTATTGTAAGACAGGATGGAAGACATTTGCCTCGCCTGAGGACCTTTCAGAAGACAAGTGAGGCTGATGGAAAGGCAAAGGCCACAGTCCTGACCCAGAACATGTCAGAACTGGGAAGATAGATCCAGCAATCTTCAGGACCAGTAAGAGTGTGGCCACTGGGCCTGAGCTGGGCTAAGCAATGCAAGCCAGCCCCACAGACCCTCTCAGGGTTAGGGGAGACAGGGAAGCCCCATGGAAGCAACCCTGGATAAGGATCTTGGACAGCTCATGGAAAAATGATTATAAATTCTGTAGACTTAAGGGAGGTCCTCCAGTCCACACTACTGTACCCAATGATACTCTTTGGAGGGAACTGTTGAGCCAAGCAATGGAATCTTTTCATGCAACATTAGACTTCGCTAACACTTTCCTTTAGTATGTCCTCAGCTACAGACTCCTGAGACCAACTTCCATGTGTTTGGAATAAATGGGAATAGGCCTTCAGATATCCTGCTCACCCCTGAAAAAGGTGTTTCTCTATAAAAATCACCAGAAAGCCCACCTCAGCATGGGCTATAGATGACTGGTGAAAACTGCAATTTGAAGCTCCCTGCATGACTGGAAGGAAGCTCCATTGTTTAAAAATGATTTAACAAAACAGTAGCAATTGTTTCCCCATTAACTTTATGAAGTAGAAGAGGCTTTGGCTGATCTGAGTGACTTAGGTCTTCATGTAAATTGGACATAGCATATAATCCAGGACCATAAAGTGGTAAAACAACCTAGAGGGGATATGAGAAAGGCAAAACAGATAAAGGAGTATGTCTGAATTATTTGAAGGCAAGGGTAAGATTTATGTCAAATTGGAATTCCTTGGGAAAAAAATTAATAGAATGTCAAATTTTGGGCTACTGAGCTGATGGAAGGCTTTAAAGCTTGAGTAGCAGTTGACAAAGTTCAAAAATAATAAAACAGTGCAGATGGTAAAGATTAATCTGAACTTTGAGTGTCTTACAGATTTGTAGAAGCACCTAGAAACACAGTAAAGAAAACAATGAATAGTGTAAAGGAAGGTACCCTGCACAAGAGGGAAAGGATAGTCCTAGAAGCCATGATGTTGTTGAATGAAAGGCCCAGTGCCCCAGGTGGACTACCTCTCTACCAGCTGTTGGCCAGGGGGCCCAGTGCCCCAGGTGGACTACCTCTCTACCAGCTGTTGGCCAGGGGGCCCAGTGCCCCAGGTGGACTACCTCTCTTCCAGCTGTTGGCCAGAGAGGCCCCTTGGAGCCCTTGAAGTCATTGCCATTGTATTGTTTACATGCCAGAACTTGATTGCACTTGATGAGGACACACATGCTTTGGTGCAGGACATGGAGAAATCCAGCTGGACTAAATTGGAAGCTCCCTCCCTGCTGGCTGGCCTTCATAAAGGCTTCGGGAAAATTGTCCCCAACAGTCCTGCTAAACTATGAAACCTGTATGCTATGGGACCAACATATGCCTGGTAAGATATGCCTTGTGGTGTAATAGTGGCATAACTGCAAAGGGTGTGATGATTTAAGGCTCAGTCCACAGGTGGGAACTAAAAACTTGTTGCTGCCAGCCTCAGTAGGTCATAGAAGGAAACCTCCTTCTCTTTCTCCTTCTCCTTCTCTTTCTCATCCTCCTCTTCCTTCTCCTTCTTCTTCTTCTTCTTCTTCTTCTTCTTCTTCTTCTTCTTCTTCTCCTTCTTCTTCTTCTTCTTCTTCTCTTCTTCCTCCTTCTCTTCCTCCTCCCTCCTCCTCCTCCTCCTCCTCCTCCTCCTCCTCCTTTGGGAGTAGTAAATGTACTACAGAGACTCATAACAAGTCAAGCTCTTGAGGCTAAGTCACTATTGTGATGGCCCAAGTCAGAGCCATATATAGACACCAACATCCATTCTCCAAGGTTTGGAGAACATTACCGAAGATGGGCAGGAAAAAGTGCAATTCCTGGTGAGAGGAATAGAGCAGTGTATAGCAATTTTCTCTAAATTGAAACATTCCTTTCTGGAGAGAAGAGGGATGTTTATGTTATGTAAATAATACAAGCCCAGGAAAGCTAAAATTTATAAGATTAACAAGGCCTCTCCCAAGGTTATATAAGCAGTTAATAATTGCTTGGGAAGAGATTTTTTTTTTTAAACTTCCTTCAAGTCATGCAGGGAGCTCCAAGAATGCAGTTTTCATCAGTCATCACCCATGCTGAGGTGGACTTTCTGGTGATGTAGCTGCCTTTGAGTCATCTATGCTTCTGAAAGTAACCTCATCAGGCTTGGTCTCTGTTGTAGCTGATGAACATTGTCATGGTTGTGTGAAAAGCAACACATTCACTTTGTTTCAATGAAATTTTATTTACAAAACATATTGCAAGTCAGATTTGGTTTGCTGACCTCTGATGTGTTGTCCCTTCTTCTAGTCTATTCTATGTACTTGTTTTTCTTTTCTGGTTGAATTAGATGGTTGAGAACTCCATTCCAAAACTAGCCACTTGACCACCTTGTAGCAAAGCCTCTCACTTCTCTTTTGCCAGAGTTGAGGGCTTTCAATGAGACCAAGACTTCCTTAGATCTCCTCAGACCTCTACTTAATTCAGATGTGAGAACCATGTGTCAAAGAAAGTGACCATTGTTGATAATTTTCATTTCTGTTAAACACATCTAGTCTTTAAAGATTTGCAAGTCACTATGCTATGGTTTGGGTAAGTGTCCAAAAGAGCCATGTGTTTGTTAAAGCTTAGTTTCTAGCCCATCATGGTATCAGGAGATAGCGGTTCCTTTAAGGGACCTGAAGTCACTACATCATGCCCTTGAAAGGAATATTGGGACTATGGTCACTTCCTGTCTCTCTTTTTTTCTTCCTGGCCACCATAAAGTGAGTACCTTCCTCCAAGGCTCTCTGTGTTGGGCTGCCTCACCATGGGCCCAAAAGCAAGCTACACAGACTGAAAACTCCAAAACCGTGAGTCCAATAAGCAACTCCTCTTTTTAAGTTGATTATCACAGTCATTTTGCTACATTAGTAGAAAGCTAACAATTTGATGAGTGTTAGCAGTAGAAGTTGAGTTACATCTTTTTTACTTAAAAAAGTTTCAGAGAATACCTCTAGAGCTGATCTTGTCATCCAATACCCTCTTCATCTAGATCAGTAGGTTTTACATACATTTCATAAACATCACAGACATTCGTTTCTTATTTCTAAGCTGTGTGACCTCAAGCAAGATGATCCAGTTTTTCTAGTTAAAGGAATGATGGTTCCAAGAGCTTTGCATAGCTCTTGGCATTTGTAAAGCATTTGATAAATGTTTGTTATTGGGCCCTTGTCCCATGAACATTCACCACACTAACCTCTGTTTCAGGTGAGGTATAAACTTACCTTCAACTTGGAGTGACTGCGTTCACAAAATTGAGCTCAAATTATAACTGGCGAGGAAATGTTTTCTCATTCTCTTAATAGGAAATAACCTTTCCATGTTTCACTCACTCCTTTCACCTCTGCTAATTGCACTTATACCTTCTCCTAGCTTGTCATAGTTTATTGGCACTTGATTTTAAACACACACACACACACACACACACACACACACACACACACACTCGGGGCAAAACATGTGTCACCAGTTCCTTTCTGGATCCCTTCACAGTCCTAAGCCAAATACTTCAATAGATAAAGGCTCTTGGTCATTGTTGGTTGAATTAATGAGTCAAATAAATTACCTCAACAACCCCAATGAAACAAACCCCAAACAACTTCAATGAAACAAACCTCAACGCCCAGACTGAGTTTCCATTCACTTTACATCCTCTTCCTTGACTGAAGTTAGAAGGAGAATTGTTCAGCCTCCACTGGAGCCTGACAACATTCATTAGCTTCCAGAACATACTGCAGATGATAAATGACAGAGATGCCATTTTGGCTTAGGCTTTCCTGGAATTTGAGTGGATGGATTTTGTTGAAAACTTGTAGCTGATAAACAGACTGCAGATTTTGAGTTCCGAGATTACAAAACATGGGGAACCAGGTGGGCTTGGAGCCTAGGGCAAGTAAAATAATTTGTCAACTTTTGCTAATTAAACCTGGGACCATTGCTCCCTCAGCCCACCAGGGCGATGCCAGTGGGCTGTAGCTGGTTATTTTACCGAAGAATTCCCATTGTAATTTTTTTCTATCATTAGAGACAGAGAAGTCTGTGTGTATTAGCCGCATATTGAGGCCATCCTTTACCCCAATTTATAATTTATATTTATTCCTACTTGATTTCCAATTCATGGAGTTGAGTTAACTTCAGGGAAATTTTTTGTTCCCAGGCCTAAGACACTTCCAAGTGCCAGATGAATTACAGATTTTCAGAAAATTGAAATGGGGCTTGGAGATTAATGACTCTAATGTCCTATGCATCATTGTCCCCAAACATCCCTAAGAGGAGGCTGTGCAAGTTCAGGTGTACTTCGAGTAACAGAGTTTTATTACTATTTGAAGCAGTCTGCTTCCTTTTTATTATACCTCAAATTCTTATTGATATTAATGATGACATTAGCTTTTATTTTTATGGTAATTCACTTCCAATAAGGTATTTTTAACATATTGTTTGTTTACACAAGGTTGTTGGGAAGAGGTCCAAGCCTAGTAGGTTACAACGCTTAACTGATGAAGAACAGAGGCCTGTCTGGCTGTAAGCCATGAGTCTGGTACAGGTTCTTATATCTCTCCACACAACGTGATATCAACTGTGCCAGGAGTTCCCGTCTTAAAAATAAGAATTTAGGGGTTGAAGAGATGGCTCAGAGGTTCATTGCCCCAGTACTTACAAAAAGCCAGGCAGGTCCACAAAGGGTCACATGTATCTGGAGTTTACTTACAGGGGCTACAGGCCTTGATGCATCAATTCTCATATTCATTCTCTCTGTCTCTCTGGTTACAAAGAGATAAAGAAAATATTTTTAAAAAAATAACAATTTAAGACAAGTGTGGTGGCTCAAACCTTTAATTCCAACACTGGAGAGGCTGAGAAAGGAGATTGTTGTGTTTGAGGCTAGCCTGGGACTACAGAACGTGTTCCATGTCAGTCTGGGCTACACTGAGATCCTACCTCAAAAAATTAAAGAAAATAATTATTTCTACCTTCCAATTTTTAAATAATGGAGTGTATATTTTACAGTAGAGGATAAGTGAAATACTCCTGATACGAACTCATTTCCTGTGTCTGGTCTCCGCTGAGGTGGCTGAACCACACAGTAAAGCCAAGGAAAGATAGGAAACCTAGAACAGCCTCTACCAACCCTGCTCCCCACATCTACTTCTAACCTCAGCATCCATGGAGACCATTCAGGGCCCAGCTTGGGATCTCCCTGGGATGTGTTGTATGGCAGCGACAGCTTGCACCACACAGCACAGGAGTGGAGCCTGGCTTCCCAGTCTGTGGCAGTCCACAGCCTAGCAGGTTCTCAGCCCTGCTGGAGTCAGCCCTCTGACTTAGGACCAGCCCTGCAGAGCTCTGTTCCAGGACTCACTTACCCAGTGGCCTTCCTTATCCTCATTTTAGGAATCCGAGTCTGTCTTCCTCATTGCTGCTGACATACATGCCAAAGGACCAACACCTTGAAGTCCCCAGAGCCTGGCTTTCAGGTGGCAACAATGTGGGTGGATCTAAGCCTATGTAAAGAAGAAGTATAACAGGAATTCAAACATGTAACAAATACAGGAAATTTGAGATAATGAGAGACTAGAGGGAGAGATTTAATGCTGACAAATCAAAATGAAGTGTGTTTGGTTTAAACAAAATGAAGGAAGAGAGAACATGAGAAAGAGAGAGAGAGACAGAGAGAGAGAGAGAGAGAGAGAGAGAGAAGGAACTCTGAGGGGCTGGAGAGATGGCTCAGTGGTTAAAAGTACTTGCTTGTAAAACCTGACATCCTGGATTGAATTCCCAGGTATCCACATAAGCCAGATGCACAAAGTGGTGTGCTTCTGGAGTTTGTTTGCAGTAGCAAGAGGCCCTGGAGTACCTGTGTTTTCTCACTCTCTCAAATAAATATTTAAAAAAGAACTCTGCTATAAATTCTAAAAAAAAAAAAAACAGTGAAGGAGAAGTCGCATTGTAGAAAGAAAATATTAAGGAAAACCTCTAAGAAGTTAGAAAACATAAAATGATATCCGAAATTAAAACAATCCTTGGAGTAAAAATATGTTTCTATGAAGCCAGCTGTGGTGGTGCACACCCTTAATCCCAGCACTTGGGAAGCAGAGATAGGAGGATCACTGTGAGTTTGAGGCCAGCCTGAGACTACAGAGTGAATTCCAAGTCAGCCTGGGCTAGAGAGAGACCCCACCTCAAAAAACAAAACAAAACACGAGTTAAAAGTTCAATTTCTAGAAATAAAGAGAGCACATTGCAAGTTCTTAAAATGAAAGACTAGATTACTTTCAAAGAAAATAGAATAATTTTGAGATTAGAGTTCTTAATGCATAATAGAAGAAGCTAGAAGACACTGAGAAATATTTAAAAAATGGAAGTATGGACCTATGAATCTTTAACAAAAGATTTGAAGAAGCACGCCTTCTAAACTTAATATTTAACTAAGAGAAAGAGTGAGGATGATAGCAACACAGTCAAATGCTGATTCTCAATAATTCCGGTAATCTCAAATGTGTGGATCATATATTACATTTCTCAAATCAGAAAAGTAAGTATGAAGAGAAGTGTTTTAATAACTGAGAGTGAAAATTCCAATCATTTTAAAAGGGTGAGGGAGAAAAGAGTAGGGTAAGCCTTCTGTTTCTTTTTGAGGAAATATAAACATATATATATATATATATGACTTTTTAATAGCTTGAATTGTTTAACTGTGTTTATTAAATGTCCAAATTACCACTAGTGAAGCAAAAAGGCATAGGAAAAATTTCTTAAAAGTGAGAAAAAAATGAAATTGGCAAAAAATCAATCAAGTCAAGAAAGGAATAAAAGAGCAAGTAATAAATTACACACATGGAAAAAGAATGAAATAAAGAGCTCTTGTTGAACATGGCTTCAATGACTAAATCTAGTAAGCATTGAAGGAAAAAATAATGTCAGTCTAACCCAGATCCTTGAAAGAGGAGCATCTTTTAAAAAATATTTTATTTATTTATTTATTATTTGCAAGCTGAGAGAGATAGACTAGGAGAATGGGCACACTGGGGCCTCCAGCTGCTGCAAAAGAACTCCAGATGCATGTACCACTGTGCATGCAACTTAATGTGGATACTGGGGAATTGTTGGTTGTTGCAGGCAAGTGCCTGACCAGCTGAGCCATCTCTCCAGCCCTCTCACATAATCTTGATACCAAACTATGACAAGTATGATTAGGAAAAGAAATTTTGGTCACTTTCACTTACACACGTAGAGTCCTAAATAAAATAGTCATACATGGATTCTAGTCATATTCCAAAATTATGTGCAATGCCTTCTACTCAAATTGACTTCAGTACAAAAATTCAAGATTCATTTAGGAACAATTAATTGACTACATGAATAGGAGAGAAAGCATTTATTTCTGATAAAGGCCCTTGGAAAGTCTGCAAGATAGCCCCATGGACAACTTCAGAAATTCATATATAAGGGTAAAAATGCTGTAAACAACTTTCTCACAATAAGAACAATATAATGTGCCTTATATATTTTTTGCATTATTATTTGAGATTTTCTAGGTAGAGTGGAAATGCAAAACAAAGAAAAAGGATACATAAAATTTGAAGACAAAAATAAATAAATAAATAAAATTTGAAGACAAAGATGGAAAACTATGGTGATTAATAGGTGTTTTCCCTGCAGGGTGTTTCTTCACTCTTGGTTGCTTACTTTACTAAGCAGAGGCAACTAACACCCCTTCTCTGGGTTTCTGCTTCAATGGGTTTTGATGGTACTGGTTGGTGAGCAAGTTTTGAGAGCAATATTCATGTTGCTGCTTCCTGTGTAGTGTCTCTTGGGCCCCAGTTGATGCGTTACAAGGGAGACATCTTGTGGTAGGCAGTTGGCTATCTTTTCTTCTTGTGTTGGTGGATCGTGGTGGGTATCCTCAGCATTCTCTGCTTCCTGTAAAATCAGATTCTCCAACCAAGAGTGAGAGCAGCTTGGATTAAAGGGGGCGGGTATGCATAGTTATTAGAGACTTTTGGGTGCGTATACTCATTCTTGATTATCAGAAACACTGAAAGCTTTTCTCGAGCATCTCTAAGTGTTTGTCCATGGGAGAGCAACTTGGTTACCAGTACCAGGTATGAGGTCTCTCCCTCTGAGTGTCAATCATAGGGCAGTTGGTTACCTGCATAGGCTGTGTGCCACTGTTGCACTATTCCTGGCTGGGTTGGTTTTGTAGCTTGCTAAGTCCCCTGCTTATTCATATTGTTGGTAATAGAAAAAAAAAAGCATGTATGTGATTTTAGTCATATAATTAATAGGATGAAATTACTAGATAACCTAGTACTCATTAGTTTATAGATAATTTGCATTCTAACACACCTACAGAAGTATAAACAATGACATATTTCATCATAAAAATTTTTTCAATAGATTTTTTTTTGTTGTTTGAGACAGGACCAATCAGGTCTAAAATTCACATTGTGGCTCAGGCTGGTGGAGGACTCACAGTGATCCTTAGCCTCCTGAGTGCTAGGATTACAAGCTGGCACTACCGTGCTGGATCTTAATAAGATATTTTAAATTTTAGAAATCTTGTACACTCCATTCTGGGAACATCAAATAACCATCATAGATCCATATAAATGGTAAATAAAAAGTGAAATCCTAGAAAATTTAAATATAATTCTTCTCCTCAATGTGATAACATGCCAGAGAGAAGCAAGTTAAGTCAGGAGAGGCTTACTTGGGCTCACAGGGTCAAGGGTGCATCCTGTCATGGTTGGGAGGACAGAGTATCTTGGTGCATGAGGCAGAAGCTTCCAGCATAACTGGTTTATCTTATAGATAAGGAAGCCAAGTTCAGGCTGGTAACACAAGTGATTAGACTCTTCAAGACCTGTCCCCAACAACCCACTTCTGCTAGCTAGACCATGTGTGCCAAAGGTGCCACGACCTCAAAAAACTTGCCACTGACTGGGGACCAAGTATTCAAGCTCATGAACCCATGAGGGCATTTCATACTCAAACCATACCAGCAATACAGGCAGGCAGCAACCGAGACTTACAGCCGTTCATTGTCGCTGTCTTCATACCCTGCCGAGAGGTAAAAACTCCATTTCTGGGATGTTTGACCAAACTAGGCCGCAATACCAGGAAGGTTATCAAAGTAGTAATTCTTTCTTCATTTATTTAGCAAAAAAAAAATTAAAAAATTAAAATTCTCCCTACCGCCCTACATTATACTGCGTGGCATTTAGGATGAGACATTTAGGGTCAGATGAAACAAGTCTCAGTGTTGGACTGTATCTACATTGGAGAAAGGCAGAAGGGCACTGAGGGACAGAAGGGCAGAGGATGGCAAGGCCCATCAATAGGCTTCGTGAGAGAACATGAATGAGAACTGACTGTGGTTATGGAGGTGAACGATCTAGGATCTAGGATATGACAAGTCCAAGTGCGCAGCCCTGGAACTGAGTGACTGAGAGGAATGGAGGTGCAAGTCACTGGAAAACAAATAGAGTTCGGATTATAAAATGAGGTTTCTTCATCAAAGTTGATTTGTGCTTGCAGAAGCGTATAATGTCTGTTTGGATATGTGAAGACTCTAAATAATCTCTTGTTTCAATTCTCCATTGTTTCATCCAGAAAACAAGATGCAATAGTACTTGTTACACTTTAAATCTTTTTAGAATTGGCACTTAAGGAAATCATCCAGAGAGTAGAAACACTTTAGGTGGCTACAAACGATACTGATCGTTGTGTGCTCATCAGAATGAGGGTTAGCTGAGATGTTCTGATAATCTTTTTGCAAACAAGCACCCACTTAGCTCACTTATGCTATGAATGTTTGATTTACACCAGGTCATGAAGCATTATGCTGATTTTTCTCTCTCTCTTTTTTCCAATTTGGGAGAAGGGAAAGACGCACTCAAAATCTCACAAACCTAGGATTAAAAGAGGCTTTAAAGCTATCTCTTCAAGCTCTGACATTGGTATAGAACAGTACTGCAATGTGGCCACCTCATCTGTTCACCGCAAATTTGTTTTGGCCTTGGCTTACATTTAAATCCAAATCTTGATTCCTTAATATGGCCTTTATGCTGCATCACAATTCTTGGGGACCACAAGAGAGGAGTCCACATGTCACTGTCACTAGAGAGGAGGCTGGGGTGCGTGGGAAAACTCACACCATCTTTGTTTAAGTGACAGTTTTATTAAGATATCACTTAGGATGAGGGAAATGCTCCATAGCTTCTCTCTCTCACACGTGTAGGTCTGTACTTTGCTGATGTCAGGGATAAAATTGCTTCTTCTTGCACTTGAAGAGTCTTCCTTTGGCATGTCTTGTCATTCTAGTAAAACTTCCCAGCTTCAAGACAAGTAATCACACTTAAGTCATCTATTTTTCCATTTCTCAGGCACGGACACACACACACCCATTTCAGCTTGGATTCAGCTCCCCACCTCTCTGAGGGCTACGCTCAAGGCACAGACTTGGCACAGCCTCATGCTGTCAACTGCATCACGGGGGGGGGGGGACTCTTCTGCATTGCCTCACGCAGACCCAGAGCTCCAGAACCTCAATCCACCCACAAGATGCCATCATTAGTACTGGTCTTGAAGAATAATTAATCCACTTGCACATTATGCAGAAAGGGAAGCCAAGGGAGAGAAGCCAGAAAACTCATCTAGATCACGTCAGAAGCAGGGTTCAAATCCGGGTCCTCTTGGGCCTGACCTGGTCTTATCAAGTTCCCTAGGACAGTATTATTTCTTCTCCCAATATTCTGGTACCAGAATAAGTTTTCAGTTCAGTATTCAATCCCTGGATATTCATTTTTCAAACTTCAGGATTTAATAAGAGCAAAAAGCAAGCCCCACAGTTTGTGTTACTGGGTGACATGGATTATAATGGATGCAGTGTAGGATAGGAGAAAACACGCACAGAAATAAAATCTCAATGTGTACAACCTTATGACAGTCATCAGGCGGCAACCAAATTGTACAGAACAGCATTATTAATCCTGGCGTTCTAAAGAAAGAGCTAGGCATGAGAATAGCACAATTTGCTACTGTCTTGAGGAACATTTGTCACCTGTGATCACCCTCATTCTTCATCTTCAGAACATGAGAATTTTTATTCTAAAGTGGAGCCCTCACTGATCTCTATGTGTGCTCGCCCCATGAATAGTGCTAAACTGTATCTAGATTTAAAATATTTATTTGCAAGCAGAGATAGACACAGAGGAGAGAGAGAGAGAGAGAGAGAGAGAGAGAGAGAGAGAGAGAGAGAGAGAGAGAGAACACCAGGGCCTCCAGCCACTGCAAACAAACTCCAGATGCATACACCCTCTTTGTGCATCTGACTATACGTGGGTAGGTACTTGGGAATCAAACCCAGGTCATGAGGCTTTGCAGGCAAGCACCTTAACCACTGAGCTATTTCT